>JAUIMW010001623.1:0-12103 GCA_033557785.1 Enochrus cinctus
CAATTTGAAATTGATTATTCTCAATTTGAAGTTGACTAGTCCCAATTTGAAGTTGAAATAGTGTAGAATAAACAATTTCGCATTATACTGAATTGGCAGTTTGAAAAGGTATGTAGACCATATGAAAGATAAATTTGTGTTAATAATTATACGCATAATTATACTAATTACTCTTACCAGTCGGTATTAAACGTGCACAATAATTATAATTACGTGCTTGGCAAATAGTTGCATGAAACACACGAGGAATAACAGAATATCAGCAAATTATTTAGATATATACACATATTTCCAGATCATAAAATTATACAGTTCAGTACGTGCTATCCCGGCAAAGACTAATGCATAGACGTTGAAAAATATTTAGGCATGCATAATACACTAGGAAAAATATAATAGAAGAAATGCAAGAATGCTCGTGCTTCGCAAACGATTCAAAATTTTATTAGTGATAATACGCCGAAATCGCTTGCACGTCCGAGCAATCTCACATTTGATTTTTGAAACTGTTTAAGTAATATGCAATTTATGTTTTTAGACTACCTCCTCAACCGCAAGATGGTGAGCAGCAACAAAAGAAGCCAAATATATGTAGTCGATTGTTAGGAAGATGCAAGAGCAAAGGGAAAGACGAAAAACAAAAAGACAAAGATAAGCATAAAGATGGGACCAAAGAATCTGCGGGCTGTTTTAGCTGCTGCAAAAAGAGGAAAAGCGATGACGACGACCGATCGGGTTTATTCAGCTGTTGTAGAAAGAAGCGGAAAACGGAATCCGCAGAAAAATTGCATCGCAATGAAGAAGTTGAAAGACAGGGTTGTTTTAGTTGTTGCAGGAAAGACAAAGGAGATGGAGATCGGATTACGGTTAATGTGGAAGAAGTTGACGAGAAAAAGAAAGGGTGCTTGGAGAGGATGAAGTGTTGCAAGACGAACAAAGTAGGAGATAAGAGATCGTGGTTTTCTAAGAGTAAGAAAGCGGACAATTGGGCGGATAGGAGAGACAGTATTTTAAGCCAACCACCTAAAGCTAAACGGAAAAGGTAAATTTACTCAGTGTTTACGGTTTTATGTGGTGTTTAATGTAAACGTTTCGTTTTCAGACCTTGTAAAAATATTTTAAGAAACATGTTTTGCTGTTGTTGCAAGAAAAACAACGTAGGGGACGACCCGTTAAGTAGAAGAATATCGACGAATAAAAGCTTAACACCAACGACTATGCCTCAAGAGGTAAGTTTTTTTTAATATTAAGAACAAAACGTTTGGCTTTCCTTGGATTTCTACATTTTAACGTGCCTAATTTGCTTATCAAAATTATAAATCGTGGCAATGTTGCCATTTTATTTTCTAGCTTATGTTTTATCAGTGTCCTTAATCGAGTTAAAAATATACATTGCATAAATTAAGATTGTACATTCACTTCTGAATTCTTTTAGATGTGTTATGTAAAAATATATATAATTTCAAAATATCTTTATGAAGCTAATATGATTCAATGAATGGATGTTGATACTGCAATAAGATTAAAGTAATAAATTTGGGTAATGTTTAAAATATTTCAAATTTGCAAACACTACTTTACTATTCACTAATTTGAGGTATAAATGTTTTTTAAACTACCTAAAAATATGAGAGTAGTTCCTGAAGAATGGAAAAATATTCAACAAGAAGGCAAATTATGTTAATTATCTATTGAAATTAAGATGTTTACATTATCCAAGACGTTCCTTCCAAACTTTTGTGTTAATATTAACACCCGCTACAAAAAGTCACGCGGCGCGGTCTAAAAGACCGAACTTTATATAATCGTGTTTTTAAAACGCTAAACAACAAATACACATTGGTTTTAAATAATATTTATTAATAATATTACAAATATAATAACTCAATTGCTTTCGTCAATGATACTAAGTTGTTCGACATCTAAATAAAAATTAGCTTCAATAATTTCGTCGGAATATGATGAATTTTCAGCTTTTAAAGCCATTTCGACCGTTAGACGACCCCTCGATAAAGCCATTACTAAATATAAGTCACTATTTATTTACAAAACAAAAAAAAACACAAAGTCACACTACTGTCCGTTCAAGACACGAAAAGTTCCGCCGTTACCCGCGCCTATGGTCTAAAAGACCGCACTCTACTTTCAAGAGTGCTAAAAACACATAAACAACTTAAAAAAATATGCTCAGCTTACCACCCTATCACTAACAGGTAGGTTGAGAAATAGGTGGAGTCTTAAAGGCTTAAGTTAAAATGGTGGTCGTAGAGATCATTTTTTCTAAAAGTGCGGGCTTTTTCGACCGCGTTAGCGTGTAACGGAGTGTTAATAAAGCAACTTAACTATTACATGAATAAACCATTGTAATCTTACACTGTTAGAATAGTTGTTTTTCAAAGCAAGCATTATTTAACGTACTAAACCGATAAAAAAATGTTTCTATTTTGAGAATGATAAAAGGACATATGTTTTGCTAATTAAGATAATTGCCAATACTGTTCTAAATTTGTTGAACTCTGAAACTGATTCTAAATAATAATTTACAACCAATGGCTGCCACCAAAAAAGTACCTAAAATAATTGTAACATTCGCTAAAGTAATTATTATACATTGTATTAATATCTTTTATATTTATTATGTCTTTTGTTTGTTTCAGGATATGCGACCAAAATTAGATCTAAGTTTAGTAGAACATACATCGGTCATGAAGGGCGCTATACCAGTGTTACCCTTGTATTTAGCCTGGTTTTGTTGTATGTTTAATGTATTTATGCCTGGTACAGGTAAGTAAATTTTGCATCAACACCTCTTATCTACCTTGTTCTTGTAAAAATGTTTAGTGCAGAATAGATACAATCCCTGTAGTCGTCAAATTCTTTTTTGTTATACCCCACCAATTTAATATCGTTTTTTTACTTATATATATAATTAATTTTAGGTACAATATTTAGCGGAATGTTTTGCCTCTGCATAGGAAAAGCACGATTTTCCCAACGTGATGGTGCAAAACAACGAATTGGTGCCTTTATAATAGACTTTATAATCGGTTTTGGACAAGCTTTTACAGTGTTATTTTGTTTAGTTGGTTGGGGTTGGTCGATTTGGTGGGGAGTGATAATGGTGAAAATGGCAAGTAAGTATATAATATCCTTCGAGTAACTGCAAAGCACTAATGTTGTACATTTATACTTTTAGAAAGGCAACGTAAGCTGAAAATAATAGAAGATGCTGAAAAGGCGGAAGAAGCAAGGCAGAACCAACCGGAACCACCAGCAAATCACAGAGGCAGGAGAGACGCGGAACGAGGAAGGGTTTCTTGAGAGTTTAAAAATAGTGTTATTGAAATTGGCAGGAGAATTAGCATTGTTGTTGAGGAGTATTCCTCGGCAAGCGAGGAAGAGACTTGAACAATTCCTTTGCAAAGCCTAAAGTGCAGTTATTTGTAAATTTTGCAAGGAATATTTTTCTACGAATTTTGTATAAAAAATATTATGTATACTGTACACATATCACACTTTTTTTTTAGTAATCGCAAAATGTATAAAGCAATTGAGGCTACTTTTGCTGGACAAAAGTTTTCCTTCTGCATGTTAATTTTTTTTTTGTAATATACAATTGTAGATAGCCTTTAATGCAGTGCTAAAGTATTGCAGACAATTTTATATAAATTATAAAAGTTTTTAAATTTAAATTTAAGGTGTTGGTTGTTGTTAAGCAATAAAAATATATAAATAATCGAATATCCAATATAAAAATTATTTTTGTACATTGGCTTTAAACATTAAAATTCAGTTTTTAATATGTGCTTATGTTTTTATTTTGTACAAACTAAATGAAATAATTTGTTTTTTTGCAATTTTATTAATTTAAGTAATTTACAATTAATTAAATTTTAGATTAACAAAAATATCGTTCCACATAGAGTATTTTAGTTTTGTATGTGCAATATTTCGTTAGTTTTTAATTTTTATGATCTATTTTGTTATATTGGGGTTTGTTATAGTATGATGTGTATTTTATTGTATATTAATTAAAATGATGTTACTTATGAAACTATTTTCTTGCAACCTAAAATCTCATTTAAAGTTTATTTGAAATTAAAAGGTAGGATTATATATAATAAATGGATTAATATTAAACTACTTACCTTCTATGGTTCTCACAATGAAAATAAGGTAAGCTGATTATACCAACATACATACAAAACTATGAACTTTATTAACAAAAAAGCATATCCAGATTATCGCAAATAATTTAGTTGGTAATCCTCAGCTATTTAAGCTGTTTATTTACTGTAATTATAATTTGCAATACTGCTTGATTAAAAACAACAATAATAATAATCATAGTTGTAATGATGTCAGCGTAGGAATTAATAAATTTCAGGGATACAGGGTGTTATATACTTAATAGCAATTATCAAAATAACTCCTACAAAACTTTTTTATCTCCATTAGTTTTATGAAAAGTAAGAGCATTGAAATATGCACATTGAGTGTGTAAAATGTATTATTCAAATCTAAATGAGTGTGTATTTTATCATTTTATATTATATATAAAAAAAAACAGTCCCCAAAATATGAGATAAATAATGTAAAAATGTCTCTATGTGTTATGTGAATGTTCCATGTGTCCTTGTGTGTGCATTGTAAGATGTCCTTATAATCTGTAAATAAAAGATTAATAAATGTGAATA
Organism: Enochrus cinctus; assembly: GCA_033557785.1. Classification (NCBI taxonomy): domain Eukaryota; kingdom Metazoa; phylum Arthropoda; class Insecta; order Coleoptera; family Hydrophilidae; genus Enochrus; species Enochrus cinctus. Next base: position 4,698 of record JAUIMW010001623.1, read on the forward strand.
AAATCGTGACTAAAGAGGAAATAAGGGGTGGTATATCGTAACATAAACAATCATTATATTTTAAAAATAAACTCAAAATAAAGTGAGAATAGGAAAAATTTGGTGTTGTAGTAAATATTTAAATAATACATAAATAATTGTTGGAATCATGTTTACACATACCTGCTAATAAACATAACACAATATAATATTTATTTAAAACTTAATACCACAACATTTTGTCGTGATTATTTGGACAGGAAAATTAAGGAAACTTACAGTTCAAAAACACATTTATAATTTAATTATTTACTTATTTCAGCAATGAAATATAACTTATTTACAGTATCGAAAAAAAAAAGAATTTATTTCAGTAATACTGAGCATAGCAATTGTGTTTCTGTAATCCAACAGATCCCTGTTAATACAATAAATTTATAAATTAAAAAATGTCTTTAAGATCAGAAGAATTACAGAAACACAATTCTAAACTTTATTTGGCATACAATTACGCGTATATAATACTTTGAATAATTTAATATATATACACATAGCTCGGAAAATACATACATTTATATAATGTAAATTGTGTTTTTATGTTATTTTGTATGTATGTACTCATGTTATGTATTTTTGAACGTGTAAGCATTGTGGATGTGTTTTTATTTCTCTCTGTGAAGTGAAAGGTACTTTGCCGTTTCATAAATCTTTAACAAATAACAAAACTGTACAAACAAATAAGGGCTACTTCAGAGAGAGAAATGAAATAGAATTTGGAGTGAAGGTGTGATAGACAGAAAGACTACCACTGGCTAGAGGCACAGATAATTGACTCAACTAATCTTTGTTACGACAAGTATATTATAGAATGCAGATACTTTGAAGAACACTACAAATTAAATAACACACAGGAACGTTGACATTGAACTCATTTATATTAGTTAAGCTGATTTTTGATGAAGTATCTGACGTACTATAATTAACAAAAAAACAATCAAATAACACTAGCTTTACATTTGATAAACAAGTTAATGTCAAATATCATCTAAAATCACCATAATATCTATTTAAAATTTATGAAGTTTTTCTAAAAACAGTGACTACATCTAATCCTAGTGCGGTACTGCAGAATTGTTTGTTTAAAGCGTAACTAAACCAAAAATAATTGGTCAACCGGTTAATTTGGAATAAAACCGTTTCTTAATAACTTTTGCAAACAAAATTTTTACAAACATGTCCCACATTACCGCACAGACAGATAAAATTAACTTCTAAACATTATAGTACGAACAATGTAATACTATGTGATATGATATACCTAACTAACTGTCTTTTAAAATCCAAGATGGTGGCTAAACCACGTTGAAAATTTACCATCGGCCCAAAAGTTTAACAATTAATATAAAAAATAGCTACTGCAAACATTCACAACTCCAGAAAAGCGTCAGCCGTAAAAATTCAAAATGGTTGCCAATATCTATGCACATTATTGCACACTTGTCTTATGGCATACACCGATAGATACTACATTATTATTGACATCAAGTAATCACTTGCGTCCCAATCTAACAACAATCGCAGACATTCATTTATTAATTAGGTTAGGTACACTGTTAGGTCGGTACTTTAAATTGAGACACAAGCTTTAGGAAGACATTTAACTAAATGTGATATCGTAGTACTACTCATTTTTTAATTTTTGGACGAAAGTGTTCGTGACTAAAGCTTCCTTTGTAAACTTTCGAAATAAAAACCTTTGTACCTAAACCCTCAATAAAAGCGAGCTTTTTCTTTTGTTAAATTTTGTTTTTAAATAAGCTTCAATATACATATTTTAGAATATATAGAGCACAAAAAATAGACCTTGCCTGGATATGCACTTATTTTAGCTTGATATGTTTTAGAATATGTTCAATTTTCAATTTATTGAATTCTGATTGAGCTACTGTAAAAATATTGTGTTAGATTGTACTTAAAATAAAAATCTTCTTGGCTGTGGCTTATAAAATAGCTTTTGTACATTAAGAAATTATTTTCCTGAACCCTGCGTATTGTGCAAAACATTAATTTGAATATGCAAGCTTTTATGAATATGAAGTTATTTCACAGAAAAATTAATTTATAGTATTTTCTTATCTACAGTGCTTTAGTAAGTTATGGTAAAGTTAGTCAAAAATTTAAGTTACTACAAAAATACATAAACTGAAGCTGATTCCATGTTTCATTTGGCATCAAACTTCAATGGTAATTGTTGATATTTTACAGCCGGTTTCAGTCCCTGGTTTACACTAATGTTATCGATTTATCTTTATTGCATGAATTATTGAGAAAAAATGTGTTAATGATATTTTTATATACTAAAATATTCATTTCTTCCATTCATTTTCGACATTCCATTTTTAGTGAAGAAGAGATAAGTTGTGTAACTATTGCCAATATGTATAAACTAAAAATTCATACATTAAAGATCATTTTACTGATATCCACTTTATACAAAAATGGAAATTGTTTTTATTAAAATTATATTGTAGAAAATTGACTATATTTTCATATTTAATGATATATGTAACTACAGACCTAATGGTAACCATTTAGGTTTCCAAATTTGACATGTTGATTTTGGTCCCTAGAATAATATAAAATAAATGATATTTAAATATCTCTACTATTTTCAGCATTCTACTATTTCATTCCTTGTATGGCAGTATAAATATCGTAAAAATAAAATAAATAAATAGTTAGGTTTTGCACAATATACAGAACCAGTTTTCATACGTAAAAAAATGTTCTCCAAGACATATTCTACAATATTATTCACAGACATACTTCCCCTATAATACAAACTATAGTAAATTCTTACAATATAGGTACGTAAAAATGTATCCTTAAAAATATTTACAGAAGTATTTCGATTGATTTTCCATTCAATTCTGCATAACAAACTTATTTGAGAGAAATTATTGCATAAACAATATTGGCAACAAAAATCATACCATTTTAGAATGTTTATGTTTTAAGGTACAAACTTATCTTGGAGATTCAAAAAAAGTAAATCTTTCACAACTTTTCCTTGTAATAAATTCATTTTTACAACAATAAAAATTTAGATTTCATTAAATTCACTATTTTTACACTCATCAATATACACGTAATAACACAAGAAGCTGTAGATCTTTAGGCAAAAAAACTGTGCCTCTGTTTTATACACGAAAAGTTGTGGTTTTTACTTAACACTTTGGCCACATTATATACAAGAATTTAAGCCACAACCCGTTCAAAAATATCCCAAATTTAAATTTAACAATACATTAACATTCACATTTATTATTATTTTATTAATTACATGATGTTCGTTATGCACAGCCCAAATTGGAACTGTTTAAAGAATGAGTTACTTAAATATATATATAATAATTTGTGAAAAGAAAACAAACAAAACGTAAACAAAAGAAACACTAACCTTTCAATGCTTGATGATAATTTATGTGCGGGACAAGGATGGTGTGTCAGGAACGTACAATACATGAAATTTCTTGAACCTATGCAATTTAACCTACTTAAAATTATAGTACCTAAATCGTTGCAATAATAAAACGTCTTATAATTTACCTAAAGTTTTCGTGTTCCATTTACATAAATTTTTTATACTTTCCAGTTTTACTGCAACATATTATCTGACGATATGTACGTACTAGGTTACGTCTCAATTATGCGATTTTAAAGAAAGTTGCCCAAAAAATTATCGGACGCATGAAAAATATGCACCCCAAAAACTGTTATAAAAATACATTCTGCAACTTCCTTTAAAACAATAATTTAATACAAATTTATAATTTAAAACAGTTTCAACTTCTTTAATCAAGAAATCCTTAACTACCTAATGAACTACTTATACTTAATAATGAAAATAATAAATGACCACTTTGTAACAAACTAAAACGTGAAAACGAGATAAAATAATTAACAAATTCTAACTTAACATACAAAGTGATACAAAACGGTAAATATGGAGAGGATATGTGAATTTGTGGTATAGGATAAATAAAGGATGTTTACTGCTCTTTATCTTTCTTTACACCATTGGAACTGTTGTCTCCATTGTGAATAGACATAATTCGTGAAGACGAAAAACAAAGCTTCATGATGAAGGGGAATTTGGTACCTGTAATAAAAGCAAAATTTGTTAGAATAAAATTTTTATTAGGAAGGAGCTGGTTCTTAAAAAAAAACTCACCCGGACTATCGATGGCTGCATGGTTGCAGGCCATCACGGCTGCTACTGCTTCTGTTGGTGTTTCGAATTCTAAAAGGCCTGAACTTGATCGCTCTGATTTCATTGGGAATAGTTTTACAGCCTTTGGTGGAACTACATCGTAATCTTTAAACACTTGTATTAGTTCTTCTTCTGTGACCTGTGGGGGTGTGTTGAAGAAGTGCAAAATCTGGAAATAAGACAATGAATTAATTACATCCCTCCTTAAATTAAAAAATTACTACTTACTTTGCTAGGTGGCTGGATTCGATTCTTGCTGGCCATTGCAGGGTTCATGAATCTGTTGTTTTTGTTTGTGATGTATTCCTTGAACGATGGCGATTTGTCAGGTAGGGGATATGGATTTGTGACCTCACTAAGATATGGTTGTTTGCTGAATGCTAACTGTAATTTGTGTTCGGTAGCATTTGTTCTTTCTTCATTGGCATTTGTGTGTGATACAGGCGCAGCTCCAGTCAGTCCCACAGTTACGTTATTTAAATTTTGTACACATCTTTCCACAGCCACTCCATCACCCATTTGTACCATCGCCGTTCCTTCTTTTGATTTTAAGAATTTTATCTATAATTGTAACAAAAATAACAATAGTAAAAATGAGATTTTTAGAAGAATTGGTAACTATTTTTTAGAGGGAAATATCAAGGAAATGAAAAGTTACTTCAGTTTTTGTTAATGAGCCAAGGGTGTGTGGTAGTCCATTCCAGGAAGGATAATACGGTTTTTCTAATGTAGCCAACTAAACTTCAGAACAGAACAGAAAATCAGAACAGCTGCACGAGAATTAGTCATTGCAAAAACGACGAGCACACAAAACAACAATAAAAAATTCCCACAGGCGATTGACTTATTGACTCTAATATAGTAGATCTTGAAACAAATATACTCCAGTATATTTTAAATATTTATTTATATGAAGCTTGTAACTTTAAAATCAAATAAATTGAAAACAACTTTGGCATAAACTTTTTTTTTATTTCTTACTGCTGCTGTTATTCATTATCACAGTAGTATAAGTTATGTTTACTTGTGATATACTGATATAATATTTTAGTGTTCAGCGTCTGTCGATGAACAAAGATTTAAGTAAAAAATGGACACATCTGCAAGATATACCATTTTTGACAACGTACAGAAACATCTTGAAATAAATAGTGCCATTGGCCGGAATGTTCAAAATGAATACGTGTGTTTCCTAAATTGTGGAGCAAGGTAAATCAAGTTAATTTTAAATGGTACTTATTTTTCTAAACTGCTAAAAACTCGATCGGAATGACGCGACATAATGAAAAATTGACGAATATTTAGCCCTTATTGTGACGAACTATGCTTGGAGGAATTCTAGATAAAATTTAGGATTCTTTTTCAAGTGACATCTTAGGAGATCATAAAATTTAAATTGATGTAATCAATAATACGTTCCGGGTAGAGATTGAATCCAATTTAATTCGGCGAACATCGCACACCCTCCACTAGAGAGAGAAAATTAAGTTCAGACCGCCCCTCGAAAGTAGATTTAGATCCTCATACTTATGTAAATACGCGTGTATCAGGGACCGCAGACAAGAACGCCAGATCATTTAGGAATTATTTCGTCAACTTACCCGAGCAACATTTCCATAGAGACACATAAGGTTAAAGAGTTTGTCAGCATTAGTACGCAGGGGATCCAAACCGTACACCATAAGAACGGCTCCTGGCTGTTGGAATGGGGCGTTTCTTTGGTCTCTGTAGTCTGCTGCCACTGGGGGTGCTCCTTTTCGGTAGCCTTCAGCTCCGAATGGTTCCCCATATCCTGGACCAGCACACATTTCATCGTAACGCTGCTGCTCGCTCGGGTAAGGATCTGCAAACAAAACAATTGAATAAATAGGGGTGCCTAGCGGAATTACATATAAATCAAACAGTTTTATGCAAAATTTAGTTAGTTATCTATTTAAATTGATATATTTTCCATTGACAATGCATTATTTGCATGCAGGCTGATTTATTTATAGGTGTGTTATTAAGCAAAATAGATTAAATTATTGTTATAGTAAAATAAATTCATAATTTATTATAAACTACACGTGTATATTACCCACAAAATTATAAAACAATTTTACTAATAAATGTAGACTATAATATACCATTTTAAAAACAGAATATTATTAGTATTAAATGAGTAAATTATAAATACACATTTATTTTCGTTTAGTCTATTATTTTTAAAATTTTATTAAAACTACTTTTGGTAATATTCATATTTTTTGCTCATCATCAAGTTCACGTAGTGCGAATTATTTGGGAAAACGGTGAGACATATAAACTTTATTTTTATATAAGAAAATACCGCACTCATAAAAAAGTTTTAATGTCTTCACATAAACATGACATTAACTTCGTTCGAAAATAAATAATGTTTCAATCACCCAAAAGGTATTCATAAGACAAGTTAATCTATTTCCCTGACTTTCAAAGACTAATATATCACATTAAAGCAGACTTAAATGTTTACTTCTAAATAAGTTGAGGCATCCTTTGTTATTTTAATTTCCCAGCGAACTCCTCTTTTTTCACATTAAAGTTCACAATGGAGCCCCCAGACTGCAATTCATCTTTTAATTCTCTATGTTATGACTGTCATAACTGAATACTTCTCATTTTATACACACCATTAATAACAAGGCTAGATAAAATTTATAAATGGCACATAGCAAATTTAAATGCTTGAACTCCATTCGAAGGGCAACGGGGCGTAATATACCAGTTATCTGGTGGTTCAATAATTCTATCTTTATCCAAATCGGTAGTAAAATGGCCAATTCCTATAAGTCATAAATGTTTTATCCATAACGCGGGAATTTGCAATGCAGAGTCACGTATTGTTTTGATTATGTATATAACAACTGACAAAATAACGTAACACAAAAATTGGCCGTTCGAACGCTTGTCACGTTCGAGATTCCCGATAAATGTTTGCTATTTTTTCCCGTGTTATTCGCTTTTCTGTTTTAATTAAACTTCATTCCGGATCGAAGGAATTTATAACACCTAATCATATCACATTCATGATTCAGCCGTTATTACTCTTGATGTTGCGCAAAAGGGACGTCTTTTTTTGTGTTTCGCATTAAGGATAGTCCAATTTGAATTGCTAATTTTTTATTTCAGTTTG
>JAUIMW010001624.1:0-12100 GCA_033557785.1 Enochrus cinctus
TGGGCGTGGAATGTCCTCCAGGTGCTCCAGGTCTTCAACCTTACACCTTATTACGATTTTTTATTCTCAATGAAAAGAACGTAAGTAACAGTGCACCTGGAGGACATTCCATGTCCCCCAGGTCACCTGGTGCTCCGTTTTTTACAAAGTTTTTAATTCTGCAACAACTTTAGAGTTTTAACTGAATATCTAATCTAATGATGAATTAGTTAAAAACAACATACAAGGAGAAGCACCAGGGGGTCTGGGGGACATGGAATGTCCTCCAGGTGCTCCAGGTCTTCTACTTTCTTCTTGGTGGTGGGTTAAACTTAAACTTACGATTTTTTATTCTCAATGAAAAGAATGTAGACAACAGTACACCTGGAGGACACTCCATGTCCCCCAGGTCACCTGGTGCTCCATTTTTTTTTTAACAAAGTTTTTAATTCTGCAACAACTTTAGAGTTTTAATTGAATATCTAATCTAATGATGATGTATTTTAAAAAACATAAAGAGGGACCACCAAGGGGTTTGGGAGACATGGAGTGTCCTCCAGGTGCTCCAGGTCTTTTACTTTCTTGTTGCTGGTGGGTTAAACTTAAATATCACGATTTTTTATTCTCAATGAAAAGAACGTTGACAATAGTGCACCTGGAGGACATTCCATGTCCCCCAGGTCACCTAGTGCTCTGTTTTTTTACAAAGTTTTTAATTCTGCACCAACTTTGGAGGTTTAAATGAATTTCTAATCTAATGATGATGTATTTTAAAAAACATAAAGAGGGACCACCAAGAGGTTTAGGAGACATGGAATGTCCTCCAGGTGCTTCAGGTCTTCTACTTTTTTCTCTTTTATGTTTTTTTAAACTACTTCATCCTTAGATTATTATTAGATATTCAATTAACGTTCTAATGTTGCTGTAGAATTAAAAACTTTGTAAAAAAAGGAGCACCAGGGGGTCTGAGTGACATGGAATGTCCTCCAGGTGCTCGGTCTTCTGCTTATTGATAGATTTTATTCTCAATAAAAAATACGTAGATTACAGATATCAGTAAGAAGAAGATAGAAGACCTGGAGCACTTGGAGGACATTCCATGTCCCCCAGACCCCTTGGTGCTTCTCTTTTTTACATATTTTTTAATTCTACAAAGAATGTTAGCTGAATATCTAATAATAATCTAATGATGAAGTAGTAGGTATGTACAGAATACTTGGAGAACATTTCATGTTCTTCTTTTTTTATTATTATAAATAATAAATCATAAATTTTCTCTATTTTTTGTTATTTAAGACGTTTTTACACTTATGACCTTTGAATCTTTGAATTTTTTATAACACTTTTCCAAGTACTTCCCAAACTACCTTCTTCTTATTACTTAGTTAAAATTAGAGAAATAGAGAGTTCCATTAAGTTTTTTTTTTAAATAACTAGAAGTACATAGATAGCAATGCACCTGGAGGACATTCCATGACCCCCAGACTCCCTGGTGTCAACAACAAAAAAGTGCCAGTAGAGAGTCTGGAGAACATGGAATGTCCTCCAGGTATACTGCTATCTATTTACTCTTAATTACATTAAAATCCTAGCAATACTTTTCATTTTTCTAAGTTTAACTGAATAATAGAAAATGGAATGTTACTTCCATTTTATGTCCAAGTTTAAAATACCTGGAGGACATTCCTTGTTCTAAGGAAGTAGATTTTAAAATAACATATTCATACTTAATTCATTCCTCTACGTTAATAAAGCAGAAAAAGAAATCATTATCCCCAAGACCTTCTGGTTATCATAGTTTTACTAAGAAACTAAGATAAGAAACGTAGATAATACCTGGAGGACATTCCATGTCCCCCAGACCCCCGGATGCTCTTTTTTATGTAATTTTTATTCTATTGCAACATAGGAATATTTATTGATTTTAAACAATAAAATGAAAGAACCATTACATAGTCTGGAGAACATGGAATGTCCTCCAGGTACACTGCTATCTATTTACTCTTAATTATGATCAAAAATCCTAACAATACTTTTCATTTTTCTAAGTTTAATTAAATAATAAAAAAGACGTGTTAGAGCATCTGGAGGACAGGAATATCAGAAGATCTAGAGAAGATGGAATGATACTCAGAACTCCTGGAGGTCTTAGTTTTTTAATTTATTTCAACATAAAAATATTTACTGATTTTTAAGTAATATATATTGCCAAAGAGAGACATTTAGTAATTGTTAACAATAAAAGAAGAATTATAAGGAAATCTATGGATATGGAATATCCTATAGATGCACAGTTATCTATGTACAAAAAACATCAGTATATTTAAAGGGGAATGTCCTTCAGGTACCCTTTTTTTTTAAATAAAATAAAATATACTTGTTTAAATTTTGTTGAATATATAATCCTTTATAATATTAATATTACACAGAAAGAACATGGAATGTCCTCCAGGTACACTACCATCTATTTACTCTTAATTATGATCAAAAATCCTAGCAATACTTTTCATTTTTTTAATTTCAACTAAATAATAAAAAATACGTAGTTAGCAGAGTACCTAGGGGACATGGAATGTCCTCCAGGTACTCTGACCCCCTGGTGTTTCCTTTTATGTAGTTTTTATTCTGTTACAATATAGAATTGTTTATTGATTTTGAACAATAAAAAAGTACCACTAGATAGTCTGGGGGACATGGAATGTCCTCCAGGTGTTCTGTTACCTACGTTATTTTCATTGAGAATAAAAAACATGATATGTTTAAGTTTAACCCACTAACAAGAAGAAGATAGAAGACCAAATACCTGGAGAACATTCCATGTCCTCCAGACTCCCTGATGTTTGATTTTTTTATTCTGTATACTGTAAGTATGTTGTCTCCAAAATTGTAAGCTGTACTAACTACATTAAAACGGAATATCTGAAGAACATTCTGTGCTCACAGACTCCTCGGAGGTTCTTTGTATGTTCTATGTATAATATAACTAATTTAATTTACTAATATCTGTAAGAAGCATTTTATATAAAAAATTGAGTGTCTGGAGGACATTCCATGTCCGCCAAACCTCCTGGTGTTCTTTTAAATAGTAGTTTTGAATTCTCTTTTTTTTTGTATTAATATAAAATTATAGTTTAAAACTACACATATAACAATAATTAATTCTCTAAAAAATATACAATAGATCTCCTAGTATCTTACTTTATGTAGCATTAAATTCTTTTGACTATTATAGAACGTTTTTTTTTTTGATATTCTCGTTGAATTATAGTTTAAAACTTTTTAAAAAGATAGCATCAGAAAGCCTGAGAGACATGGAATGTCCTCCAGGCATTCAGCAAACTACGCTCTTCTTATTAGTTGGTTAATCTTAAATGAATCTGTGGACATAGAATGTCCTCCAAGTAATATATTTTTTAAATATTTCTTACATTTATCAATAATTTAAATTATTTCTGTTATACATATAATACAACTTCTATTATATGTCTAAGATTTAGGAAGAACAAATATTCATAAAAAGAAAGTTTTTTTATTCCTAAATGTGTATGTTTCACTGATTTTGTTCAATATATTCACCAAGAATTTTTGTTCTTATAGTATCATAATTTTAAGTTTAATAAAAAGTATATCTGGAGGACATTCCATGTCCCCCAGATGGTCCCTCTTTTATGTTATTTTTTTAACTACTTCATCATTAGATTATTATTAGATATTCAATTAACGTTCTAATGTTGCTGTAGAATTAAAAACTTTGTAAAAAAGAACCACCAGGGGGTCTGGGGGACATGGAATGTCCTCCAGGTGCTCCAGGTCTTCTTCTAACTGAAAGACTTAACATGTTTTTTTATTCTCAATAAAAAATACGTAGATTTCAGATATCAGTAAGAAAAAGGTAGAAGACCGAGCATCTGGAGGACTTTCCATGTCCCCCAGATCACCTGGTGCTCCATTTTTTTAACAAAGTTTTTAATTCTGCAACAACTTTAGAGTTTTAATTGAATGTCTAATCTAATAATGAAGTAGTTAAAAAAAACATAAGAGAGGGACCACCAGAGGGTCTGGGGGACATGGAATGTCCTCCAGGTGCTCCAGGTCTTCTACCTTCTTCTTGTTGGTGGGTTAAACTTAAACTTACGATTTTTTATTCTTAATGAAAAGAACGTTTACAACAGGGCACCTGGAGGACATTCCATGTCCCCCAGGTGACCTGGTGCTCCGTTTTTTACTAAGTTTTTAATTCTGCAACAACTTTAGAGTTTCAACTGAATGTCTAATCTAATGATGAAGTAGTTAAAAAAAACATAAGAGAGGGACCACCAGGGGGTCTGGGGGACATGGAATGTCCTCCAGGTGCTCCAGGTCTTCTACTTTCTTCTTGCTGGTGGGTTAAACTTAAACTTACGATTTTTTATTCTCAATGAAAAGAACGTAGACAACAGTGCACCTGGAGGACATTCCATGTCCCCCAGGTCACCTAGTGCTCTGTTTTTTACAAAGTTTTCAATTCTGCAACAACTTTAGAGGTTGTCTAATCTAATGATGAAGTACTATATTTTATCAAAGTTAAGTATTACTGCTTTTTGACAATAAAAGGAGAGCCACCAGGGGACATATCCAAATACTCTGCAAACTTCGCTCTTATTGAAAAAAAAAAACAACAATCTATAATATTCAAAAGAATTTTAAGCTTCACAAAAAAAGAACACCAGGAAGTCTTCCACGTCTACTAGACATATATTTGAAGATACAATGAGAATAAACTAGGAAGATGGAATGTCCTCCAGGTATTCTATCATCACCAGTCCTTGTTAACATTTAAAAATCGTAAGATATGTATAAATTTAACTCATTAATGAAAAATTAATTTGACAAATAAATAAGAAGAATATTGACAAAGAAATACCTGGAGGACATTCTATGTAATTCTTCTTTTTCTACGTATACTTTACTTTTTTAAACTATAATTTAACATGAATAGAAAAAAATTAAATAAAATAAAACATTCCATAATATAGAAAAGAATTTAAAGCTACACAAAAAAGAAATATCAGGGGTCTGGGAGACGTGAAATGTCCTGCAGGTGCTCTGCTGTTTACTTACTTTTTATGCTTAAAAATCTTAATACTTTTTTATATTTCTGTGAGAGTAATGAACTAATAAGAAGACAGTAGTTTGTAGAGGACTTGGAGGACATTCCATGTCTCTTACACCCCTTGATGGTTCTTCTTTTGCGTTGTTTTTACTATATTTTAATAATGACATGTTTACTTCTTTTTGATAATAAAAAAGGAGAGCTACTGTTTAATATTTTTTATATTATGTTTAAAAATCTTAAAAACTAATTAAATTTTCCTAAGATTAACCAAGTAATAAAAAGAACATAGTTTGCAGTGTGCCTGGAGGACATTCCATGTCCCCCAGACCCCCTGGTGCTTCCTCTTTTATGTTATTTTTTAAACTATTTCATCATTTGTTTATTGTTAGATGTTCAATTAATATTCTAATGTTGCTGTAGAATTAAAAACTTTGTAAAAAAAGGACCATCAGGGGGTCTGGGGAACATGGAATGTCCTGCAGGTGCTCAGTCTTCTTCTTATTAACGGATTTAACATCATGTTTTTCTATTTTCAATAAAAATACGTAGAGTTATAAAATTTTTTTTTTAATTTTCGTTTTTGAAATAAAAAAAAGTTAGTATTCACAATTCAATAATTACATTTTAATTATGAAGAAAATAGATACCTGGAGGACATTCCATGTTTCTCTGACCTTTTAGTAGTTTTTTTTTAAATTGTTTTTATTATATAATTTAAGAAATGCTAATTGACTTTCTGATAAAGTAGTTAAAAAAACATAAAGCGTAGGCTATCAGAGGGTCTGCAAGACATTACTGTTTCTTGATAATAAAAATGAGTCACCAAGGGGTCTGGGAGACATAGTATTCCATGTATTCTACTTTTAATATACTTTTTATAGTTTTGACTCAATTTTTTTTTTCAACTGCATAAAAATGTTAACTGAATATCTAATAATAATATAATGATGAAACAGTTTAAAAAAAACATACATTAAATATAATCTTTTTATTCGCAATAAAAATTGCGTAGTCCCCCTAGTACTCTCTTTTATGTTACCTTAAAACTACTTTAACTGTAGATTGTTAAGTATAATTTAAGTATTTTCATTTTTTTACGTTTTATTTATTATCTTAATTCCATTGAGAAAAAAAATTTCGTAATTACTATCTTTTTTATTATTTTTTTTTAACTCATTATTTTTATACATATTTTCATCAATATTTAATGAATATCTAATAATAATCTAATGATGAAGTAGTTTAAAAAAACATAAAAGAAGGGTCACCAGGGGGTCTGGGGGATATAGAATGTCCTCCAGATGCTCAGTCTTCTTCTTACTAACGGATTTAACATCATATTTTTCTATTTTCAATAAAAATACGTAGATTACATATATCATTACTAGATTGTTATTAGATATTCAATTAACATTCTAATGTTACTGTAGAATTAAAAACTTTGTAAAAAAGGAGCACCAGAGGGTCTGGGGGACATGGAATGTCCTCCAGGTGCTCAGTCTTCTTTTTACTGATGGATTTAACATATGTTTTTTTTATTCTCAATAAAAAATACGTAGATTACAGATATCAGCAAGAAAAAGGTAGAAGACCTGGAGCACCTGGAGGACATTCCATGTCCCCCAGGTCACCGTTTTTTACAAAGTTTTTAATTCTGCAACAACTTTAGTGTTTCAACTGAATGTCCAATCTAATGATGAAGTAGTTAAAAAAACATAAGAGAGGGACCACCAGGGGGTCTGGGGGACATGGAACGTCCTCCAGGTGCTCCAGGTCTTCTACCTTCTTCATGCTGGTGGGTTAAACTTAAACTTACGATTTTTTATTCTCAATGAAAAGGATGTAGACAACAGTGCATCTGGAGGACATTTCATGCCCCCCAGGTCACCTGGTGGTCGCTCTTTTATGTGTTTTTTTTTAACTACTTCTTCATTATATTAAGTTTAGATACTCAAGTTTAGATAGACATGGAATGTCCCCCAGGTGCTCGGTTTTCTATTTACTGATGGATTTAACATGTTTTATTTTATTCTCAATAAAAAAATACGTAGATTACAGATATCAGTAAGAAGAAGGTAGAAGACTTGGAGCACCTGGAGGTCATTCCATGTCCTCCAGACCTCTTGGTGGTCTCTCTTTTATGTTTTTTTAAGTACTTCATCATTAGATTATTATTAGATATTCAATTAGCATTCTAATGTTGTTGTAGAATTAAAAACTTTGTTAAAAAAAAGACCACCAGGGGGTCTGGGGGACATGGAATGTCCTCCAGGTACTCTTAAAAAAATGGAAAGAGTTATTAAGATTTTAGAACATAATTAGCTGTAAACAGAAAGTGTACCTGGAGGACAATGTATGTCATGTATTCAGAACTGGATTTTTACTAGAAAATCAATTGTAACAAAATTAATACAACGTTAAAATAGATCATTAATACCATCAAAATATAAATAATTATAATTAGAAATCAATTAATATAGCACCATTTCTTTTTAATTTAACCGATCAGTAATAAGAATGTAGTTAATAGATTATTATATATTATAAATGTTTATGGCCTCCAGATCTTACATAATTTTAAAAATCATTGCTTACTGCACATATACAATACAGCATAACATTTAATAATATTGAAAAAAATTCAAAGCTACATAAATACGAACACTGAGAGGTCTGAGAACATAGAATGTCCTCCAGGTATCCCATCATATACTTAGTCTGTATTAACATTTAAAAATCGTACCATATGTATGACTTTGTCATTAATGAACAAATTGATTTGACAAATAAATGAGAATACTGAAAACGAAATACTTGAAGGACATTCCATATACCCAAAGATTCTAAATGCTCCAATTTTTCGTAGTTTTAAACTAGAAAACATTCTTTTTAGACCCTTTGGTGTCTTTTCTTTTGTAGTATATCTACTTTATTACAAAATAAATATTTTCATTAATTTTTGAACAATAAATTCACCAAGAAGTTTGCAAGACTTTACAAAATATGCTCTTCTTATTGTAAAACTTAAAGAAATGAAGAGTTTGATTATAATTTTTTAACAAAATTAGAAGTATTTAGATAATTACATACCTGGAGGACATTCCATGTCTCTTAGACCCCTTGGTGTTACTTCTTTTATGTATATTTAAATCTTTTTTTATGGAAAAAAGGAACACGAGTGTTTCTGGGGACATGAAATGACCCCTAAATATACTGTCATCTATTTATTTATATTTGACTATTAAATCTTTTTATTTGTGCGAATGCAATCAAACAATAAAAAGCTCTTAGGTAGTAGAATACCTGGAGAACACTTCAGGGCTTTCAGATATCTGATGTACTTCCATTATTGTCTGAATTTTACAATTAAAAACTTTCAATAATTGCCTCTAGATACAGTGTCGTCTACGTACTAACTATTTTACTTAAAAAGTAAGTAATTTTTAATTATATTTCATTATATTGTAATTTGATTTGAATGTACTTCTTAGAGTTATTAAAAATTAAAATTACTTCTATTATATATCCAAGCCTTGTGAATACTTGGACAACAAATTTTAATTATCAATATTAATACGAATTAAATATCCAAAACTACATGAAAAGGAACACTAGAAGGGAAAATGGAATATCCTCCGCATACTCTTTTTATTAGTTGGGTAATCTCATAGAAATGTAAAAAAGATCTTAAGGATTAATAGTAAACAGATAGCAGAGTACCTGAAGGACATTTCATGTTTCTCAGACCTCTTTTGTGTAGCTTTAAATTCTTTTTTACATTGGAATGTTTTATTTTTTTTTTTTTCATAGTAATGTTGAATTATAGTTTAAAAGTACGCAAAAAAGAAAGCATTTAGGGTCTTAGGGTATATGGAATGTCTTCCAGGTATTTCGTTATCTATATTCTTCTTAATTATTTGTCAAATCAATTTGTCCATTAATGACAAATTCATATATATGTTACGGTTTTTAAATGTTAATAAAGACTAAATATATGATGGGGGGTCTGGGGGACATGGAATGTTCTCCAGGTGTTTGGTCTTCTACATTCTTCTTACTGATATCTGTAATCTATGTATTTTATTGAGAATAAAAAATCATGTTAAATCCATCAGTAAGAAGAAAACCGAGCACCTGGAGGACATTCCATGTCCCCCAGACCTTCTGGTGCTCCTTTTTTTTAACAAAGTTTTTAATTTTACAGCAACATCGGAATGTTAATTGAATATCTAAACTTAATCTATTGATGAAGTAATTAAAAAAAAACATGAAAGAGAGACCACCAGGTGATCTGGGCGACATGGAATGTCCTCCAGGTGCTCCAGGTCTTCTACTTTTTCCTCTTTTGTGTTTTTTAAACTACTTCATCCTTAAATTATTATTAGATGTTCAACTAATATTCTAATGTTTCGAATTAAGAACTTTGTTAAAAAAAAAGGAGCATCAGGGGATCTGGGGGACATGGAATGTCTTCCAGGTGCTCGGTCTTCTTCTTACTGATGGATTTAACATATCATATTTTTTTATTTTCAATAAAAAAATACATAGATTTCAGATATCAGTAAGAAAAAGGTAGAATTAAAAACTTCGTAAAAAAACGATCACCTGAGGGTTTGAGGCACATGGAGGAAGATTTCAGGAGATTTAGCTACATTGAGCTTATGACACTTTGATAGCTTATGGAGGACAAATGCTCCAAGAAGGGTGTGGTGGAATCACAGCGAGAGTTGGTAACTTGTGGTGTCCCTCAGAGGCCCATCCTCAATCCTCTGCTGTTTTTGATTTGTATTAATTCTATTTTCTATGTGCTGATGACACCATATTAACTGGGTGTCATAAAGACTAGTCTGTTCTGTAGGAACAAAAGTGAACGAGTTTGTTTGTTTTAGTTTGTTTTAATATTGCAAATTTTGCAGTCTGAAGATGGTCTTTGTGGCCGAAACCGGTCGCTTTTAAATAAATATTTTTAACATTTGACAGCTTTTATTTATAATCTAACTAAAGATGTACGATGGCAAATGTCCTATTACAAGAACATTTTTATTGATTTTCTGTCGTTTTTTTTCTATATAATCTATATTAAATAAGGGCATGCATGAGTACTTACTGCTTGCTGTAGTGTGTCGTTGAAGTGTAGGTGGATGTGTGTTCGGTTGCGCTGCTCATGTGGAATTCCGACCGGAAGGTCTTGAATGGAGGTGGTTGCATCTGTTCCACCAGCCTCTGGAAGAGACAAGAATAAAAAAAATTAGTCATTTGCAACTTAAAATTCTTAAGACAATAAACAATACTTAAAATAATAAAAAAAATATGTATTTACCAATTTTAATATCAAACATTTGCATTTACTTAGAAAATATATATAATGTTATGAAAACGAGCATCTAGAACTTTCTAGATTGTTTTTTCTAGTTGAAAAAGTGACAGTTTTTGTCAAGGAGAGGATGGCAAAGAGTAGATAAGGTCAGAAGGGGTGGTGGAAGGTTATTAAGAATTATCAGCAATGATCAGAGGCTATTGAAGAGTTCTTAAGAATTGTTAGCAATGACCAGAGGCTGATGGAGAGTTCTTAAGGTTGCTGAAGTGTTCTTAAAAATTGTCTGCAATGATCAGAGGTTGTTGAAGAGTTCTTAAGAATTGTCAGCAATGACCAGAGACTGCTAAAGAGTTCTTAAGAATTGTCAGCAATTACCAGAGGCTGCTGAAGAGTTTTAAAACTTCTGAAGGTTTTTAAGAATTGTCATCAATAATCAGAGGTGCTGAAAAGAATTGTCAATAATGATCAGAAAAGTTTTAACCTGTAATCCCAAAACTACACTCTTCTGTGGCAGACTCGGATAGACATGTCATCGAAGTGTTCCAGGAACCTGGTAGGTATACTATTTATTATAGTTTTATTCTGTTTGTGATACATTCTATCAACCACTTTAGATTTGTAGTCCTCTGACAACCCTAAAAATTGCAAGAATTGCTTAGATTCTATGTAAAAAGAGAAACAGGTGATTGCTCAAGATCCATATCCTCCCATTTAAGGTGTAGGATATGCAAAAAAAACTTACAGTCCGGCGATAAAAATGTGGTTCCCTAGATCGGCTCTACCAACTATCAAGAGTCTTCTATTGCTATAGTTCTTCTGTGGGAAATTTTATTATAAAGGAGGTATATTTATTATGGTCAAACCATGTATACAACCAAAACTGACGAGCAAAACAGAGAAATGTGTTCCTATATTAACAACCATTGGCAATATTCAATGCTTTTACTTCAGTCTTAGTACTGACATTCATGACATCATTCGAACGTTAATGAAACAATTAAAGAAACCGACAAAACGATTGTCACAAACGATGACAACTATGAGAAACACTACACCTATATCTTACACAACGGGGGAAGCATTTGCTTAAAAAATGTAACGTTTCAAAAGTGAGTATGTAGAAATTTCTAGAAACCAAGAATTCAGATGTTGGATGCCAGGAAGATTCGAGATACGCGGAAATTCTGCAGCTTCTAAAAGCTTTAAACCGGTGAAACTGCAAAATAAACTGAAAAGCGAAGGCTTGCCCGAGTCAGCGAGCAGCGAAGGTTTAAGTATATGCTGTTATATTTCAATAAGAGAAAACTACATGAGTGACTTTTATTTTAGTAACAAAAGTCATTATAAATGTATATACGAAATTATATGAAATCATTAATAATAGTAACTATAGTTTTAAAAGAAAAAATTATGGATATTCAGAACATGTCAAAATTTTCTGGACAAAAAAATAGGCAATACTTCTCAAGAGTTAAATATAATGATGCATAAACAATAATTTCGTGGATGTTACATATATATATATATTTTTTTTTTTCTATAATTTCTGATTTCGTTTATTTTTTTTTTCAACTAATTCAATAAATACTATGTAATTCCGGATTATTTCAGGATATGTCTACGACAGATACAGAGACAGTATTATAAAGTTTATGGACAGACATGACTTTATTGTCTTGAACGACGGCTCTCCTACTACCCTCCAACAT
>JAUIMW010001625.1:0-12099 GCA_033557785.1 Enochrus cinctus
GTTCACGCGCACATACAGCGCATTTTTACTTCTACTTGATCGTTCAACTTGTATATTGAACATAATATTACCAAATCAATCATTCAAGCGCCAATTGGTATCAATAATATGAAATATTAAATATACAGTACGAATTATTCTGTTGTGTACAATAAGAAACGCTGTCGCGCACATCACGCAGTAGCTAAGTGCATGTGCTGTGTCTTTCTGGGTCAGTCTAAAACGTTTGATTTTCGAACCGTGTTCGGTCTTTATATGCACAACCATGCTGAGCCGATATCAAGGCAAATAGCAAGTAAACATGAGAAAAATGAAATTTTAAACCATTTATGGTAAAAAAACATACATAAATATTTTTCAAGCAGTTAACGGTTCTTCGGCAAAAATTATGGGAACAAATTAGATTTAATTAGTCATTTAAATCTTGTGGGAATATTAAAACTGATTAAGATTTATGCCTAAATCGGAAGTAGGGGTAGCTTTTGCACAAAAATTTATATATATATTAGTAGTCATTATTATAAATAATAATAATTATTATTATTATGATATATTTGCTTACTTTATTTATATGCATGGAAAATATACATTTAAATAACGTTTTACAATGAGCCATTATTATAAGCTTATCTACCAACACACCTCTAGAAGATTTACTCTAAAACGTAATATACAAAGGGATTTTTACGGAAGCGTATAAGGGACTTCATTTTGTTCTGAAATATGCGAGAAATCTTTATGAAAATTTCAATTTTCCTCTTATTACATAAATATTTTACTGGATGTAGGATATTAGAGGTAAACATATATATGTATATGTATATACTTTACAATGCAAACATACATATGCCGAACTTGTAATAATTTATAGCCAATTTCTCAAATTTATTAATTACATCAATCAGCATCACTTAGGGATATGACGTGTATATATCTGCTTTTGACAATAATGATTATGGCTGTTATATATCTTGCCAGTTACCATTGAAGAGGGAGCTTGAAATAACGTATTACAACATACGAAGTGCACAAGTTTCTGACAAACGTAAGATTCGGCATGCTTTATGATGCGATGATAATTTAGGTTGTTGCTGGAAAACAGCAAGAATAAAACTTAGAGAAGTTGTTAATAGTTTTTCGTTTCTAAACTACTTATTTTAAAAGTTAGTCGACTTTACGATACTTTGATAAAACTGATTTCATGAAAAAGTTTTCTGACTTTTTCAACAATGTAGTTATTTTGTGTTACCACAAAATATTTCACTGGTAAAATAATGATCGTCGTTTTAAGATTCCGTGCGTATGGTTTATATATATATATATATATATATATATATATATATATATATATATATATAATTATATAGTACTATTAACAAGAAAAACCTATCAATAGTAGTTTTGTTGTAAACAATAGCTATGATAGAATTGATAAATTTAATCGATATTTAATAAATTTATGTGCCAGCCGGAACAACAAACATAATAAGGTTGAATTTGGCAGGCACGTCCCTTAATTTTTTATTAATAACGTTCTCTATACGCTTTGAGACAAACTATAGAATATTCAATAAGCTCCATACGATGTATTAGAAACTTTATGTACATTACATCAAACATCAAATAAATATTTGCCGGACAAACATGGCGCACCGATTGATGTAGTAATTTTGCAATACGTTTGGTCAGAGGGTAAATCTCCAAACATCCGGGGTCTGTTCTTAACGATCAGTATTAAAGCTCGTACTGTCGATATCGTATATGCCACCAAAGGATTACAATCGAACATAAATTCTACACGGGCAGCTTTTATAAAATATATACAGCCCCGCCAATCAATGGTAAGAAACGACACAATCTCTCCTCTATAAATCTACCAGTATAATTCGATATCTTCAATGGTTTGCATCCAAAATCGCGGGGAAATTCTGTTGTTGTAAGACGACAGCGTTCCTTCGAATGTCTGAATGTAGTTAGATCGTAAGGTTAATTGAGTATTTTGACTGTCCGTAAAAACAAGTTGTTTAGATTAAGACAGAAAATTTTCTCTCTCCTGCATTTGTTCAATTTAAGAGCGTCAGGTAATGAAGTAACTTTGCTTCATGGATGACTTTCCTCAAACCTAATTTATTCGTCCTTTTAAATCCTAACTTTAGCAGGTTTTTTTTACAAAAATCGTCTTATTTATGACTGACTTTTTTAATTTAACTAAAAGTTTAGGTATCTATTTAATTAATTAGTAACACTGGTCTTTTTTAAAAGTATTATTACGTAAATGTTTATATTATCTCATTATACTTAATATTATGTAAAAACAGTGTACTTTTTGAGACACTAGAAAATTCAGCAGCGTTCCTGGTAATTAAAGACTATTACTTATGTTATGAAGATATATTCTCTACTTTTTGAAATTGCCGCTATTTTTTGTTCAAGGTTTCGTCTACCCTGTTCGTGTTCTTATTTTATTTAATTAGTAGATTTGTGGTTAGAGTTATGCAACAAAAATAATTATACGGTAAAAGTGTTATACATAAATGATCATTCACATTTCTTGGCAAATCTTAAATCTAAGAATTTTATTATGTATCGGTAAGAAACGACATGCGATTTAATAATTGAGTTATGGTATTATTTTACGAAAAAATCTCCCCCACGATCAGGTTTACTTACAAAGCAAACAAAAATAATTGGAATATGCAGAATATGAAATAAAAACCTAATTTTGAACCTTCTGAAGCTGTCGAAACATCGACACAAATTAACATTAGTTACTTATGATTCATTAACTTGTGGCTTAATTTATACATGTATAGATTTTATAGATGATCCGATTCACATTATTACAGTACTTATTTAAACCTTGTTCCGGGGGTGAAGTTATTAACATCTGAACATTTTTTTATATAAAATTTTTTAAATGGTGTATTAAAAATTATATAGAATTATACAGAGAGATAGATAATAGAGTAGTCAATGCCTTATTTCAGGCACACAAACACTGTTCAACAAATATTTGTAAAAGGTTCCAGTATATTTGAACAACAGAGACGAAGAATTGCTGTATATATTGGATCAGATTTTACAGCATGTGATTTTATGCAAAAATATTATTTTATTTTCATGTATTGCTATTCCAGAGGCACAAAATCGCGCGTGGACTGTGTCTTATTGATGACAATAAATAAATATTATTTATTATGAAGAACGTTATTGTTGTTACGAGTTTAAAAACTACTAAACTAAAAGTGAAATACCGATTATATAAGTAAGAACCAAATACTAGGGATTGAGATCACGACGTAAGAAACTTCTTACAACACACAGAGCTCCCCTCGGACCATCGGGCATTGAAGTTTTACTCCAAGTTTGAAAATCTTCACCGTGATCGGAGATCTAACTCACGATACTTAAACTATAAAAATCGAAGTATTTTAGGGCAACAGAGTGGCCACAAATATATCGGGAATGCTTAAGCATTATTTTCAATAGTAATTTTAACTATTGTTTTACTTCTATTCTACAGATCGTACCAGTAATATCATTTATGGCACTTAGAAACTAGAAATTGTGATACTAAGTGAGTAACTTTTACAATTATATAGTTTAAGAATGTGTTCACCCATAGGTAAAGGAATAACTTTTACTTCTATATATGTAATTTAGAGAATCAATTACGACATTTTGATAAGAGAATCAAATTCTTTGCGAATGGGCGTTACAAGAAAATTAAAACTTTTTTTGAGACATTGTGAATCTACACAGCTGGTGCCATTTTAATCTATAAATGACTATGATCCCTTGAAACTATATTAACTAATTAATATAATAATGATAATAATAACAATGAAAATAACTGGCATGAACAAAAATCTAGTTACAAACAAAGCTTGAAAAGATTATTAACTATTTAGGATATCATATGTATACTTGATAAAGTTGAAATAAATCTACTATTTCACACGTTTAAATACACTAAGATGAAAACGTTTTCGCTACTACATTGGTGTTTATTTTACAATAATCTACCTATAATGTAAAATATTCATAAAAACATCTAGCAATATATCTATCTTTGTTTCCACATTAAATCAAAATTATTGATGCATTGGTACACATTTTAATAAAATGTGACCACAAACTGGTTTTTTAGACGGCAGCATCGGCAGTTAAAAGAAGAAACTATAGAATACTATAAAACGAAATACATTTATCTTATCTAATATATTCATCATGTTCTTTTTTAATTCATCGACTTCCCAAACGAAACATCAAAGTGTAAAATATATCACCGTCACTCCTAATTAATCCCGCAGTATGTTTTATTTAAAAGACGAAATCTGATACCATCCGCACAATTATTTCCATTCATTTAAATAACCTGGTCAGTTTTGACAGTATGAATTGCGCCTTTCTCTCTTTCACCCTTTTGTACGATTATATCGCCAACAAAAGATTTCAATTTTTAAATGTTGTCACATTTATTTTGGCTGAAAGGATTTGCAGGGATAAAACAATATTTACTTGGAAAAAAATAGTGGTATTGTATTTCCAGAACCTTTCAAAATGTTTAATTAAAGCATTAAGTAAACCGTTTTCAACCATTGCTTTGTTCTCCGACAATGGTGGGTTGAATGAATTCAAAAGTTTACCATAGGAAACTTTGCGGGCGTACAACTTTATCCAAACAATTATAGTCAATAATAATAGGAAGAGGGAAGCTACTTTAACTGGATTCAGTCCTGTGATTATATAATAGGTTAATGTTGCTTTTTGCCGTTCTGAATCAAATAATCCTAGTTAAACTTCTACACGTAATAAATTAAAAATATCTGCGTTGTCTTGCAATTACGCATAACAAAAATATTCTTTTTGTACAACGCACGATGGTTTTTTTTTGTCTAATGCGTAGAAATTTAGGTGTTATCTGAACAGGAATAACAATGCCAATGAAAAACGAAAAGTGTATAATGGGGTAAAGGCATTAGGGGAGTACAAGTGTATACGTTAGTTGGTCGATTTCACATGATCGAACTAGAAAAGCCTGGATCTAGCCTGGAGGATTGATGATGATCATTTCATTCACCGATTTCAGTATCAATTGTTCCAGTTCGTTTTGCAGTTTTTCCTCTCCCGGTCGTTCAATAGCGACGTGACCAAACGAGCATTCCATAGATGGACACAAACACTTATCCAATCTTGATTCTGAATTATCTAGAAAATGCTATGCGGTAGAGATTCCATTTGACCTTATCGGGAGTATATGCAGTATGTCATTTTCTTTCGATTTACGGTTTATTTATGTGGGGAGCTTTTTTATTTTCTCGGCTAATTTCATAAAATATCTTTATGTATTTTTTTATTAGTACATTCTTTTAATTAAGTCAATCTTTCGTAAAGTATAACGCGCGCGCTTTCAAATTAAATTAATAAGTGCATTTTTATTAAACCGTTCATCAAGGTAGCAATAAATTGTAATTTCGATTAATTAAGTAAAGAATTCTGCGGGGGTTAAGTGAGGCCAACCGAAAGTCGGCAACGGGTGGCAGCGAAAGAAAATTTTCAATTACCGACCAAAAATTTTTACTCGGACTTATTAATCACTTATTGACTTACGAACTTCCGTAATTTAGAAAGTTGAATAAGGATTTTTAATCAGTTATTCAGGATGTATTCATAATAGATTTTTTACTTATCACACTCCTTTAAATATTTGTTTATTAAACCTCAGTTTGTGAGAATAAATATTTTGAATGCTGCTATTACTGCGATATTTTAGTTATTTATTCCAGGATTATAAGAAACATGTGTCTTATTGTGAACCTGTGTCATAACGGAAAATGTAGTTCTGTTTTCAAATTCACAAAAAGGCAAATTTAGATGGAATATAACTGTTTTTAATGGCGTACAGCGATTTGAAAAATTCAGATCAGTCTAGCAGAAGAAAATAAATCTTCCAGATGCTATAAAATTGAACATTTACAACTTGCTGGAAACAATAGACTTTCAAGTTGGAATCCGAGTCGGTTTTCAATTATAATCGATGTATATTTCAGTAGTAAACAACTCGAAATACATCACATAAGGCATGTTGCATTGACACTGTCGAAATTGTTTTGTTGTAAAACAAATAGACCAGAGAGTTGAACGGAGAACGCTACAAATATACGCACTAGCTGAACTGCTATCACAATGGCAACTTCTCCATAAATTATATGCCAAATTATTTTACGATACGACTAGTAGAGCTTGGATATAATGGAATTTCTGAAATTCCTGTTATGCAGAAGGTACAAAGAGGGGCAAATTCTGTAAGTGTCAAATAAGTTTAATTTATTTTCAAACTTAAATGCTAACGCTGCCGAGCTTGTATAGTGCAGAGCAAGATGTGTGACAAAATGATTTGAAAAATGAAAAGACATGTAAGATACTTCGGAAAACTTATTTGCCTCACACTAGATTTAACTTACAAACTTTAAGTTTCACATGTGCTGAAATGATTTATGATTGCTGTGAGTATAATTGTGATAATTGATCAATTATATATTTATTAACATGACCATCCAAAAAGTTTGTTACTTTTATGGGTTTAAATTATTTAAATTTTATATTCTATGCAAACTTGTAAATTTTAGAAGAGTAAAAGAAAGAGAGAGAGAGAGAGAACGTCATGAAGATTATATTACAGTTGTATTTATACTTGCGTAGAATAAGGCTCGGGAAATTTATACTTCAATATCTTTTCTCATATGCCGAACAAAGAACATTATCGCCACCTGCGACACCTTGAGCGTTTTGACAAAAATTTCTTAGGAAAATGTTAATGGTAATCAATATTGATCCATTTTTAATTTAAAGGGTACAAAATTATTTCAAGGTTTTCTTGCATTGTGTACCAAATAATTCAGTGCTACTGTCGTTTTGAATGATGAATCTACTGACAGTAACATATCTCATGTAATTACTACATAAGCAATTAATGTCTGAACCAAATTGCTAACCTACATGTTCCTAGATAAAGCGATCAATATACATGTGTTTGTAAATAGCATTCTAATCAAGAAGCTTCCATTGTGGGCGATACAAAGAGAATGTTCCAAAATTCGAAATAAGCTTTTTCAAATGAAAGGTTGGCATTGTTTTGTGCAATTCTGAAAAATCAATATGATATTAACTGTTAAATTTAAATAATCCTCAATGCTCTATTCATTGATAAAATTAACATGTATTTTGTTGGCAAAATATGTATAAATTACTTATAATTATGAATCTATATTAAATTTAATGTTTTCACTGAAAACTAAATCGTAATTACATTAATTATAGTGGAAAAACATTGAAACTCTTGAATAAATAATTTTCATGAATTTTTAAGCGATGCTCAAATAAAAAAAAATGATGAATTCCTTTTTACGAGATGTTTACATTGTTGAATATAGATTGTTTTGTTTACAAAAGTATGCAGCAATTTGAGGTGCTATCTAAATTTCATATCAGAAATGTTGGCTAGGCACACAAGATAAGTTCGTCAATAAAGTAAAGCCCAACAGAAATAGATTGTATATTTTTATAAATTCTTCTACTATAATAATCATCATTCAATGTTCGCTTATTTGGTAAACATTAGCAGTATTGTAAAACTAATTCTTTTGTTGTTACGTTATGTGCTCGACAAGTGGCATGAATGATTTATGTATAGTACGCTTTCAACTAACTAATTTACCTAGAGGATGAGAGATTAAAACCGTGGAAGGGTTTTAATTAAAAAAGTTTTTGAATTAAATTTACTTTGTGACGAATTATGTTTACTATACTTGGGACTGCAGTAAAATCACTTCCAATAGTTGTTCCATTCGTTGCGCTGAAAACTAGAAAAGGTGCACGAAATAAACTTACAGTTTATATTACACATTTATCATAATTGACAGTTATTATTATTCAAATTATCATTATATTTCGTCTTTAACAAATACTTTTCATGTCCCTGTGCTATGTTGCATAAAACTATTCATTAAATTTGCATATAAAGAAGTTATAAATCAAACCTGTAGATTTTCTCGTGCTGTGATTACCTGAGCGAATTCAAATGCAATTTATTTAAAAATTCATTAAAAAATTATTGTAAACTCCAAATTTCTAATTATGTAGAAACACACAAAATATGTAATTAAATACAACAACGTAATTCAATATTCCCAGCGCTACGCAACAGAAATTTTATTGCCCTTGATCTTACAACTTGAATAACAATCGAACTTATTACTGACTTATTAACTTAACATTGCAAAATTTTGTAATTGATATACCTATCCATTTTTTTCCTAAATTTTAACCGTGTATGTCTTTTTATAATTCACTTTTGAGTACTGATAAAAAAAATAAAACGTTACATTGCGTAAATTATATTTCCGTTTGAAATAAAAAACATTTTTTTCCTTTTCTATGTCCAACAGACAAGAACATACAGTATGAAAAAATTACTCCACTATGTTCAATTATCATTTTGGTCTGAGGAAATTGTAAGTATAAAAATGGCTCTATACAACGGATAAAACAATCATGTTTATGTTAGAACAAACTATAACATATGCTCTATTTTAAATAAAATATTTAGAATGAAATAAAGAGTACATGGCTTGTTTCAACAACTCAAATATTGTCCTGAATATTCAAAGGAGAAATTGATTTTTGCCGGAAAGAATATATCAAATATTTATTACGCAAATGCCCGAGAAAAAAAAAACATGATTACTGAATAAAACAGAGGTATAAGTGTAACAAAATCCTCTGTATAAATTGGGAACGAAATTTGAAACTTTTGTTGTTTCATCTACAAAAAAGGTTTTATTTTAAAAGAAGCAATTTTATTTTATGGATTACTGTTAAATTAGCCATTTTCATTTATAATTCAATTGCAATATAGCCTAGCATGCTAAGACTTCGTCAATTAATGTCAAATTAACACGATTATTTGCACCATAGAAATTTTAGTTTGATTTGTGAAACTGTTGAGCTAATGCGATTTAAATTACCAACGAATACTCGAGGTAAATAAAAAAAGCAATAAAAGTTTAATGTCATTGGTGTACCAGTCTAAATGACACAAAAACTTGCAATCTTAAACATGATAATTTATCTAGACATTCAAATTAAAAGCGCGACAGGCCCGCATCTGTTATTTATATCTATTACACTCCCAAGACAATGTAAAATATGTCAATGTGCAATAACGTAATTTAATTATAATCTTTATAGAAATAAATGTAATAAAAAGCTAAGTGATCATTTCAGTTGCAGTTACAAAGGACCTGAAGCACTTTTGAGAGACGTTTGCACAAGGGACCCACGGGCAAGTCAAGAGACATAGCGCAGAGTAATAAAGGCTTAATGTGTTGTGGTAGCACTGACGCAGTGCGGGTGGCTAAAGAATGAGAGTTTCTATTACCTTCTTCCCTTCGTAGGTTACTGTGCCTTCTCGATGTTGACCGGTGGAACTGTCGTGTTTATAGGATTAAGGCGAAGGATAATAAAATTAACTAAAATGTGTGACTAACATATGTATCAAGAATACACGGACATATTATTATGGTTTTGTTTGCGTGAAACTTACTAACACCACATAGGTAGATTATTTACAAAATATGATAATATGACGTGCTTCTAATAAATAGTTTATATTATTTAGATAGAAAATTAAATAAATCGCGAATGGAAAATAAATATAAAAAATAATATAATTTTTAAGGATTATTTTAAAAGAAATAAGTCGATTAAAATCACGGCGTATTTAGGACTTAATTCCTTTAGCAAACTTTAAATTAATATCTTAGGCACACAAAAAGAAAAATAAGTTTCTGGAAAGATTAAATTTCAAACTGCTTGATATATGAGATTCTTCCAAAAGAACTTTAGAACAACACAACAATAGTTTAATCCGTGAACGTGGGATGCACTATAAAACGAGCTTCATTTTATTTCAATTCGGTCGGTGGGTAAGTCTGTACAACTGAATTATATGCATTGTTTTCTGGTAGCGCTTGATTTGACAGCTGATTCTAATTCAGGAAAATGTAGAATTAAATAAAATTCACCTTCGTGGTAAAATACGAGCTGAACTTCCTTAAACGCAGTATTTTTATTTTCTTTTGTCCTACAAAACAACTCCATATTAAACTCACAAGTTTAAATACGATACCGCAGTATTGTTTTCGGTAAATTACGCTTGCTCACTTACGTTAGAGGAAGAGTAATTTAATACTTGAAAGTTAAATGAAGTCGTACTTTTCCGACCATGTGGTGCTACTAAGTACTTTGCCATTTATAAGGTGTCTTCGGGAATACTAAGTAACTTCGATATCCTGAATCGACGGTCGCTTTTGTAATTTACGTTCAAAATATTACATTGCAAATAGGTCTGTATGTATTAGTTATTTTAATTATAATAGGCTACTAATATTCAGTAATTGTTATATTCTTAGACAATTAGCTGTTATCTTTTGTAATTATAATTTCCAGGGTGAAAAAAGGATAGCGATGCATTAATTTTTGCATGTTAACAATTGCTTTGTTTTCCAAGATGAATATATAATTAAATGTGTATGATATTTAAAAATTTGAAAAGCGAAAACTGGTATTTTGATAAATACGTACGTATTTAGTCATATAATACACACTTTGAAAAACTTGTAGTTAAATGCATATAATTCTTTTCGTTGTGCACTTTTTGCAAATTTTAATGGAATTATTTTTATTGTTTTGTTGTCCTTAACAAGGTTTTTATAATAAAATTGAACAAAGTATGTTTGTACTTCCTTGTCTCTGAAAAAATAGTTCATCATCGGGCCTCTACAAAAAAGATTAGAAATACAGATTAGTTCAACAATAAAATGTTTCACAAATTAAAAAAAGCAAACAAAAATTCGAGTTCAACTCAAATGGGTCAAATATAAAAAACTACAGATTATGTCTCTCTTATATACTATAATCAGTAATGTTTATAATTGTTTGTAATTGGTATTTTCTTTAAAATTTTCGGCCATTCTTCGGTTTTCAATGTCAATGAACAACAATATTGACGTTATCGGTCAATAATTTTCCGTAGAGCAGGTCCGTATCCCAATATTTTATCGATCGATATATGTCTATGTTTTCATTTAGACATTTTATTCTTTGGTTTTTCCTTAAATTGTCGATTTCCAGGGTTTCAGGTAGTGTTAATTTTATGCCCTTCTTGCAATTATATAACAGTTTGGTGTTTTGTTTATTCAAGCGGTGGTCATTATTGTGGAGGTGTGTGCCAAAGGCTGATACTTGGTTGTCTTTTATGTGTTCTTTTATTCGTGTTCTTAAACTTCTACCCGTTTGTCCCACGTAGACAGCTTCGCATTCCAATAACTCCAAGTAATAAACACCGTTCTTGTCCAGAAAATCCAGTTGGTCCTTGGCGTTCGACAGTGTGTTCTTGGTTGTATAAGTTCTTCTATTCATCTTCATCTGTTTCCTCTTCACCATCTTCTCAATCATATTTCTTGTATATATATATATCTATATATATATATATGTGTGTGTGTGTGTGTGTGTTATTTTAAGTTCGTTGTCAAAGTTTTGTCTGTTAAGTGGTATTGTGAAAAGTATATGGATCAAACCGTTGAATGCTGGTCTTTTGTGTGGTTCTTAATGGAAATATTCCTTAGGGATGACTATGCTGGTTTGTGTGGGTTTTCGGTAGATCTTGAAGTCTATGGTCTTATTGTTTCTTGTTAGTTTTGTAAGTGTAGAAAATTGAGAGTCTTTTCATTTTCTTCCTCTATTGTAAAACTTATGTTTGTATTTATGCTGGTTATATATTTTAACAGTTCTCTGATGTCTAATTGTTCGTCTCAACTACGTATTGCTTCCACACTATTAAAAGTTTGGTGAGGTTATTGTTCTTGTTAAATATGTCTTTTTCTATATTGTACATGAAAAGGTTGGGTAAGATTGGTGATAGGGCTTATCCCATAGGCAGTCCTCGTGTCATTCTGTAGTAGTTCTTGTTGAATTGGAAGAAGTTCTGTTCTGTAATTACCCTGATGAGCTTCTAAATGTCTTCTTTCTTTTTTT
>JAUIMW010001626.1:0-12090 GCA_033557785.1 Enochrus cinctus
TCGGTAGGAACTTTTGCGAAGGATGTTGTGAGCGTGAAACTTGATATGATTTTAAATAGAAACAAAACAAAGGTGTCGGTTTTAGAGAAAAAGGGAAGAAACGAAATAAGAATAGAATAAAATGCGTGTACAAAAACTAAAAATACAGGACAAAGTTGAATATTCAAATTTGTTATGACATTTACTCGCCGACGCAAAGTACTTATTTGTGTTCATAATTAAAATTCTTTTAATAGAAACTCAGTCAGCATTCTCTGGGTTTTTTTTTGGCTAAAGGCTCATGAATACTACTGCATATTTCATTACATAATGTTGATGTCAGCATATTTCCTTGCATTTCCTTCAGTGCTTGGATTTTGCATTTCCAAGCACTGAAGGGATTGCAATCAGTTAATGTGTAATAACATTAGTGAATCTTCGACTGCCTTAATACTCTTTTGAACAATATTTGAATAGCATTTTGTTATTCTCTCTATTTGCTATAAGCCTTCATATGTAAGTCTTTAAAATTTAAATGTAAAAAACTTTCAGTTTCTACATCGACTAAATCATTAAAAAAATTTATAAGTAGAAACAAAATAGTCTGCAAATTCAATTTTTACTGCATCTACTTGTTTTAATACAAAGAAACGCCGATGAAATTAATGTTTTAAACAGTTAATGTTTTGTATATTTTAATGTATTGTTCATTTTAAATATGAAAAATATAATACTATATGCTATTTTCAGCGGAATCGGAAGAACAGGAGTTAGAAAAGACGCCAAAAACCAAAAAGGTTCAACCGAAATTCAAAAGTGAGACAACTAAATAAATAGAAACTAACAAATATAATTTACGCTAAGCTTGTACTAACTATACTAACATAAATTAGCTCTGTTTATGGATAACAAACAAAAAAATCTAATTTGCAGCAGGTTTTTACCTGTTTATTAATTTTTTCATATATATAAAGAACATACATCCATAAATTAATTTTTCGTAATAAAAATATACTAATATAAATAATAAACTGATAAGCAGATTAACTCTACTTATTTTTTTTTTTGTTTTGATCTATTTACAAGTATTGACATTTCTAATTTGCAGATTTGAGTTACTGTCATTACAAGCTTTGTGGAATGGGGCCAGCCGGTCGAAAGCGCGGAAGAACTGCAAGAAGATAAAAAATGAACTCGAAACGCTATGATTGACAGATAAGTATTGGAAATTCTTTTTATTTCCCAACTTTATCGTATACACATGAAATTTGACTTTATTTTCCTTGTTTAGTATGTGATTTCAAACACTTGCGCGTGTTCCGATTTAGATTTTCCTAAGAGATATCAGAGACTTTTTTCAGGAAGGCTGGAACTGAATAAAATTTTTTGTAGAAACACATAGATACGTAAAAATATTTGGATTTACATCCAAATTTGCACAAAAAAAAATAATTAACAATTTACTTAATATTTACTTAAAACGTTTATTTTGATAACGAAAAGGTTTCCTTTATTTTTGCGGGGTTATAATGTTTCAAATGGAAATAAAATATTAATTAAGGTCTTTGTTTTAAGCGAGGAAATTAACAAGATGGTCGTTTATTTAATTGAGAGCATATAATTTTATGGTTTTAATATACGGGCGCTTTAAACCTTTTTTTGGTGAATTTATAGGTAATTTCACCTAAAATATTTTTTCAACATGTGTCATACGTTTTAAACTTAAGGGCAATTTGCGTTAAGTGACAAAAGTTAGAGGAAACTTTCGTTCTCCGGGGGTTGGTTTTGATTAAAAACGTATTTTTTGGTGTTTAAATATGTAATGGTTCCGCATTTGCAGATGCACACTTGAGTTGGTTCTAAAGTTTAAAACAATTAATATTTGATTTTCTATTGAAACATTATTGGACGACCCGAAGACTCGTGTCTGATAAAAGCATTCAAAATCCTGAGTCGTTTTCTTGATAATTGTAATTATGATTATGATGTAAACAGATAATTCAGTATTAATATATATGAAACATTTACCCATTCATTGGAATATGTGCTATAAATTTATGTAGCGATAATAATTGGTTGCGAACATCTTAAAGCTTCTATTTATATAACCTATTGAAAGATATAATTTCACGTAACCAGCTCTTGTCTTCTAAAAACAGTAGCACCAGAAATATCCTTTTTCGTAACATATTTTCCAAAAGAAGTTGACAGTTCTCGTTGGTAAAAAAAACCTTAAATGCTCTTTATGCAAAAATGAGCAATTATTGTGAATGTTATATATACCTACTAAGTTTTAAATTAGATACTGTCAACTAAATCGTTTATAACTTTAATTGAACATATAAATTTACGTAACATTTTGTTACATATTATTAAAAACTATATTTTAAAATCATAAACTTCTTTTAATATTAATAAAATTATAAACGGAAATAGTTTCCAGAGCAACCTATTAACATTACATAAACCAAATGTAATTATTAGTTTGTATAACTTGAAATATAAGACTTCCTTTCGAATCTCTACGTACAAAGATTTCGGGCGGTGGAACTAAGTAAGAAATCAAGTCAACAACCTATTTGTTCGTGTGCGTCAGGTAACAAATAAATTTGAATATTGTATCAGAAAATGTAAATTAACAAAGTTGTGCACGTATCTAAGGTATAATATATAATTTTAAAGTTTTATTGTTAAGGCCGCGACGTTGCTCGCAAGTGTTTGCAAACTGTATAGACGTATAGTTTTAAAAGTGTACCTGTTTTGTGATATGAATGTACTTAGACAACAAATAAATTCCTACTTATTATATTGTTATATGTAAACTAAAAGTTTGGTTTTATAAATTTTTAAGTTGTAAAAGTTGCTTATGAATTCTTTTCAGTTCTGGTAATTGGATGTTACTAATTAAAATTTTATAATTGGAATTTTTCACCTTTTGTTTCGACTATGGAAA
The DNA here is from genome assembly GCA_033557785.1 of Enochrus cinctus. NCBI lineage: Eukaryota > Metazoa > Arthropoda > Insecta > Coleoptera > Hydrophilidae > Enochrus > Enochrus cinctus. The sequence continues at coordinate 2,933 of JAUIMW010001626.1, forward strand.
AAAATACGGATATTCACCACAAGATGTTTCGCAGTTATTTTGTCGGTGCAGAAATTTTAACGCAATTTCGTCAATATTTATTCGCGGTCTTTAGCCTAAAGCAATCTCTTTGAATCGGGACGTGTCTCTCCTTTATTGCTTGTTCCTAGCCACTTCGAAACCAGAATTGGGCCGGATTAATTTAGTCCAATTAACATATTTACCTATTTGCTTATAAAATCGAACTTTTAAACACTTAAGTTAACATTTAAACCAACGAAGTCTGAATAGTAAATTTCGTGTAAATGAGATATTGGCTGGCAAATAAAGTCAGACAAATTAATTTAGAAATGCTAATGAGACCAGTTCTTATACAATGTTGGCGCCAATATTTCATAGAAGAACTATATTTATAAATAATTTGTTAGTGATTATCTATAATATGTATATATTATTAAATCAATTATGTTATTTATTATGCAATACATATTAAGTTACCTATTGATCTTTATAAATAAAAAGACTATTGAGCTATGATTACACATTTCTTTTTATTTCCTGTCTACAGACGTGAAAACGTCAATCTTCATGGTAACACTGGCGCCTCTAATAACTATCTTTGCATGTGGGAAGGTTAAGAAAAAACTAATTAACTTTTTTCCCTTTTAATATTTCTATATAATTAACAACAACAAACATTTTGTAAACAGTTATATATCAAATATATCATAACAATGTGATGTAAACAAAAATAGTGAGATACATACCTGAGGAATGAATAAGTGCACATTTTTCCCTAATCTATAAAGAAAATTCTAGCACTCTTTCAAATTTTATTTGCAATTTTAGGTTTTTGTAGATAAATTTAAATAATGTATCAAAAATACATCTATTTATTGTCTATTTGCACCTTAGCAACTTAAAAGTTGAACAGTTGTTCTGAATTCCCGTAATATATAATCCAGGTGACATACTTTTTATATACGTTTGTTTTTTTTTTAATTTGGCATTCATACGAAGAATTTAAATTTAAAAATGCTACCTGGTCTGTCACATATAAGCGAAGCACACTTATTTTGGTACCATAATATAGGAACACAAATTATACTTATTTTGTTATACTGTATGTAGGTATGCCGTCCTTAGGAGTAACTTTAACTATATTATAACTCCAAAGTAAATTTGTGCAGGAGTAAGGCCAGTAACGTGAATTTTTAAATTGTAAAAAGATAGATTACATGTAAGAGAATGGATGGCAACAATTTTCTTATAAAAAAAATATAAGGCGTTTCTCCGAAATGACGGCAAACTGATGTCTATTTTTTTGTTACTTACATAAGCCCATAAGAAGTTATGGTTATGAGAGAATATCTTACAGACTTGCTGGCATGAGCCTAAAATTAAGAGAGGTTGTTAATATTCTGAACTAAAAATTAAGCGGTCCATATAAAGCATCTGTCTACAAAAAGCCAACTAAAATACATAGCTAAAAACATCCCTCTTCCTAAAAACACAATGCTTATTCAAAATAAATAATATAATTTTCATTCAAAGCATGCAATGCGTGCTTTTTACAAAAAACATCATTTTTCCGAATCTACAGCCGCAGATTTCATTTGGTTTAATATCCTGGGTATGTGGAAATTTTATTTTTATTTAATTATTGTTATATAAATTAAAGTATGAAATAATCGGTTCTATGATTTTTTAAAACACTATGAAATTTTTCTCTATACGATTATCAAAAAAAAATAAGACACATTTTTTAAAATATGGTCACTTTTTAATTTTTCTTATAAAAATGTAAACCCTGTTATTGCTTCTTTAAATTTACCTTGCACCAATTATTAGCTGCGTTATACATTTTTTTTTTCTCAAAAATATACAAAAACTTTATCTATTATTACATACAGATGACACAACTAAGGCATACAAAAAGGTTCAAACTAAATTCTGCATCAGGTCATATCATTTTGGTTCGGGAATTTTGAACATTAATGTAGCCTTCTACTTATTTTACATGAAAATCGTCGTCAATATTCGTTTACATTGAACTTAGTAAAAATGTTTCTACATAAACTGTGAATTTCTGTCTTATTTTCTAGGTATCAATGCAAAAAGTTTCCACTGCCATCTATGTACTGCTAGTTAATATTTAAAAATCTTCATAACATTATTAATTTGTCTGCTAAACTAATTACCAAGTAGGGCATATCTTGTGATTCTTCAGTTAATTTCATGGGCCCATTCTACCTGTACTATACTTCCCTGAACGTAGATTTAAATATTTTTATATTTCGACCGAAAAAAAAAACGAAAATAAATTTCCTGAATACAGGGTTCAAGAAAATTAGAAAAAGTTTAAAGTCTTTAAGGTGTATTGACTATATTTGGGTTTTTCGAATCAAAAAATAAAATCGGTCGAAGAGTTCCAAAGGTATTAAGTTCTAAAAATCTGTATAATTGTTTCCGTAAAACTTAATTTTTTTTAATGCATTGTTAAGATAGTGCCATTAATTTTTTGTGTACTTAAGCGCATAAAAAATAACGAACTATTCCAGTAAACCAAAAATTTTGTGTTATATTTGTAATTTGTATGGTTAACTGATTCCTCGTTGAATTTAGTGTTCCTCTTTTCAATCATTAATACAACATACCCACATTTTACCACCGTTTATATATAGACGTTGGAGAAGAAGACCGTAACACTCATTAATCCAAGTAAGATGCGATGAACATCAACTGCACAAGTGAAGTCAAGGTTCTTTGTTTTTAAAATAACTTTTCAAATTTGTTAAAATTACAGAAAAATGAGGTAACATTTTAAAAAAGAAAATAACTGAAAGAAAAATCGACTTCGTGCTCAAATTTAATATGAAAGGCTATGTGCAATAAAACCTAAAGAAATAAAAGAAAAACGAAAGCTTTAAAATAATATAACAATATTTCTAATAATAATAATGAAAAAGTCAAGGCGAGAAGTTATCAGGACGGTCGCAACTTATGACCCAGCGATGGGCTCGGTATGCCATTCAAATATATACAAAATAGTATTTTCAATGAATTCGTCATCCGATAAATAGATCATTCGATTAATTTGTTTTTGATAAACTTGCTTTCGATAAATTTGCATTCGATGAATTTGTTTTCGATAAACTCGTCGGTTACCTGTTGACAGCAGTCTCTTGCCTACACACCGACTGATTTTGTAAAAGGATCTACTGTAAGTGACTGAAGCTAGTGATATAAGGTTACCATACGTTTCTATACTTCTTCACGGACATGTCCGGTAGTTTTTTAAATGTGCAGAAATGTCTGGATTTTTAAATTAAGATAAACAAAAATTACCCAACCGAATTGAACTTGGTTCAAGACCATCAACCGCCCAACAACTTTCTTTAATTATAGGGGGTTTGGCAAAAGCGAGCCTGAAGCACCCAATCAGTCTAGGTGCGTACATAGTAAGCGCTTAATACAAAAATAAAACAATTCACGTTTTTTATCATATATCTTATAACGAATTTTCAAGATTTTTAAAAATACTTCCATAAACCAAAACAATCTACTCAAGAAATTTAATCCAAATATATAAATTAGATAATCCAATTTTTAAATGCAATTCATTTCATTGTAGGGTATAGTTACAGATATTTTCGCCCTTTAAGGCAAAACATTGCCAAAAATTAATTAATAGAATAATTTTGGTTCGCAAAAAGTGCTACAGCTAAATTATGACAATTATTTATATATGGCAGTAAAGAAAGATAAATTTTATCTTGAGGAAATTGTGGTAATCAATACTGAAAAATGTTCCTAAAAACTTGTTTCATAAAGTTGAATATCAATTTAAACATTCTTTCTTAAAAATGCTTCCATCCATTCAATTAAATAAAAAGTATAAAAATAATTATGTTGGTAAGTTAAATAAACATAAACATAATATCCACTGAAAAAATAAAAGCTATTAATAGTACTCTCGCCAACAAAAAATTTCTGAAAGATTCACTTGTTTGTTTTTATCTATTAAATACAAATGATTTTTGTAACTTTGTTACAATGTAAGCTTTGAACAAAATGAAAAAATGTATATAGCTTTTTTCTATTTAATGTTATATATACCTTGTTTTTGTCATATATTGTGCAGTTTAAAGATTTTATAAATTCTTTTGTAGAAACCGTAGTTCCTTTTGTAAAATTAAATCTGGTAAATTGGTATAAAATTTTGCATATTAATATGAGTTTGAATTTTTCCTATCCATTTTGTAGAAATACTAAACAAAAATAAAACTTTGAACCTTATTGAGAATTTTTATATCTTATAATGAATCACACTAAATCATTAATTTTAATATATGATCTATGAAACGGATTTACATCATAAAGAGAGGGGTCTATCGCATAAGGTTTTTCTGCATTTTACCTTTAAAAAACTACCTGACTGAGAGACATTATTTCATTAAAAAAAATTTATTATAATATTGTAAATGTGTTCACTTTCTTTCTCTAAGCTAAGCTTTGTAACTGTAAGCATGAAAGATTCTCAGAAAGGTATATCTATTATTAAAAAAACTACACTAGGTTTAAAGCACTAATTTTTTAATATTTCCAAAAAATGTATGTCCAGTCATTGAAACATAATCTGGACAAGTACTATATTCAAAGATGAGGCCATGTTGTCCACAGCGAGCATTAAAAATTAAAAAACCCTATCAATCAAAAATAATCAGCAAAGTATAACAAAATTAAAGAATTCACACAAATATAGCTGACCTGACATTATTATAGACATAAAAACAAGGAAAACTACAAGTTGATCTTCTTACCTATAAGATGGACAAAACATATCTTAGGTAAAAAAAAACACACAAAAAAACATTAGTTTAAATATACATTTTATTTTTAAGCACCAGAAGCACACTTATATAAAAGAAGTTATATAAAAACATTTCATATATTAATCAATATAAATCTGAATAAGAAAGCTAATAGTAAAAAGAAAAATATAAACAACTCTGCCCTGCACCATAAAACGTTACTAAAATTCAACTCTTCAACATTTAATAAAATTTTCAATATTTATCATATAATACATAAAGCTTTTTCGATTTAAGGTAAGGCCACTAAAATTCTAAATTCAACAGTTACTTTTAATGTTTGTATCATATTTGTTTTCTTCACAAAAATTGACGATTGGGTAAATATTTTTAATAAACATTTGAACAATGAATCACAAGTTAGCGTTTGTTTTGTTTTATGTATATAGTTTAGCCACCGTAGGCAGTAAGTGTAATCAAAACATATCTAATCTCTTTGGACACGTCACTCTGAAAAAATACAAAAATAATGACATATAGTGTATATAGCTTGTAATAATCACAAGGACAATGTCTTATGTATAATATGGCAGTTATGATTTAAGCTAGAGTGAGTGTGCGTTACATTATATGGTGCGCGAATAGAGGTAGGTGATTTTTGGTTTTTAGTCCACCAAGGCGAGAAGTACCCTCTTGTAGTCTCCGGATGTATCCCCCTGCAAACCACAGTTTCATTGTTAATATTGATGGTTCATGCAAAAGTTGGTTCTATTTACATAAAAAATTGTAATTGACTTTATATAATCCTATAGAACTCGTGTATTTAAGAAACTTTTTTTAATAATGCTATAATAATGCTTTTATAATTTAATAAATTAAAAATTTCATATATGATTGTACTTTTATTTTTTTAATAGAATAAGCATAATGTTAAATCATTTAAATATGAATTCCAAAACCCATAATCACAAAACAACAAAATACCTAAATCAAAATTTAATATAAAAAAATTATAATAAAAATACAAAAACAATAAGCTTTTGCATTGCATAACCAACTATGTATATTATTTCATAAACTTAAGCTTTTGTGAGCATGATAAATCAATTGGTGCATTTTTCATAAAAACCAAAAAATAATCTCAAACGCCTTGGTGGTGTATATTACCAAGTAAATTGAAAATTAGTCATAAATCTTATAAACAAGAAGATACAACTACATCATGCTTTTTGTTTTGAAGTAAATAGGCTAAATAAAAAAGATAATTATTAGAAATAAAAATGTGTAGGAGTGCAATTAATACCAATTACCCTTAAAAAACTAGATATCATGCAAAATCAAATTAAGCGTTAAACTTACGGAAATCCAGCTTTCTAAGGTCTTGCCATATTTATCCAAGAAAGCTTGCTTGATATCGGCCAAGTCAATTTCAGATCTTGATACAATAATTCGGATAAGGGTCTTGTCTTTTGTTCCCAAACCAGCCATACTATCGTGAAGACGTTCAGCAAAGTATCCTACTTTGCTTTTTACGCATTTTACTAAAGTTAAAGTAACGGTAAGAGCTTGTTTCATTTTATCAAATTATTTAAGAATAAACATGTTTTTGTACTAACCGATTCCGAGCAATCCTTTTTCGATGCTTCCAGAGAATTCCTTCTTAATGCTGTCTTCAATGTCCTTTCCAGACAATCTTTCATATTCAACGAATGTTTGACGCAATTGTTGATAACTTCTGGTGATTAAGATGGCATTGAATTGTGATTCTTCCGTTCCCCATTTGCTTTCTCCTGCTGCGATCAAAGCTTCAGCATCAGCAGTGGCTTGTGCCTCATTAACACCTTGATTTTCATCACGGTTTCCCTGTAATTAAATTTTATGTTTTAATAGGTTTCTAAGCTAAAAACAGGTCGTGATGAAATGAAAATTAAAAATAGAATGGTGGCCATATTGGTTTTATATCTGAACTTACTTGACATAAGGAGACGCAAAGTCTCTTGAAATGTCCTGAAGTATCACCTTTCAAATCTGATTCCAAAGATTTTCCATACACTGAAAATTAAAAATACAATTAAAATATAGCTTACAACTGTGTCAACAGGAAGCATTATTCATTTTGGCCTTAAAATTCTTGATTGGTAAATCATCAATTACAGTAATAGCTTTCCAAGGACTATTAGAACTCTATAAATAGGATGTAATTAAAATAATAAATGTTCAGATTTATGAACCTATATGCTCAATAAACTTTCTGAACTAAAATTTATACTTCCTCACACTACAGTTAATAGAAAATCTTACTTTGTTCATAAAATTGTGCAATGGTGCGGATGCCATAGTTGGAAAGAGTGCATAAGATTTCGATAATGGCTTCCTCATCGGTTCCAATTCCAGCAACGGCATCATGAAGTTCCTTAGCGTAGAATTGAGGTAGAGGTGTCATTAAGGCAACCATTACATCTTCGAACTTTCCTCCCAATTCACTCTTTAATTCGGAAATTAAGTCTTTTCCATAAGATGTCTTGAAGGTTTCGGCAATTTCAAGACGTTGTACAATGCCCCTGCGAGCAAGGACATCAATGATGGCCCTTTCGTCGGTTCCCAGGCCTTTCATGGCCTTGCGGAGGGTTCCAGCATCAGCTACTGGATCAAAGGGGTCAGCTGGATAAACGGTGGGTGTACACTATAAAGGAAAAAAAAGTATTTCATCAAATATTAATGTATTTTAAAATATTTTATTCAAGTATAAATAAAAGTCAAGTTTAAATAAAAGTTCGCGAATATAGGGGTATTATCGAACAACCGCAAATTGTCGGAAAAGATTAGTCATTACGCGTGGGTTCCGTTTGATAATAATTTTGTAACAGGTGCCTTAAATGTTCAATGGTCAAAAATTGTTTGTAGTTATCATTTATTAAATCATTCTCAGAGGTGTATCTACCTATTAAGAAATGAAATTCTATAAATAGCAAACTAGTTTTGAATTCAGTCTTCATCAAATAATAGGTGTCAAGGTCTATTGCATTGTCTGGATACATGATTCGCACGAAAACTATTCATATAATTAACGTGATCGCCCAACTATAGAATGCAATAAAGGAGGTAGAATTTGTGCACTGCTTATTAACCCCATTTTTTGAAGTGTCACAGTAATTCATGTCTATAGAGCCTAGAAATATTTTTCATCCAATAATTTACTTCCTTAAATCTATAAATAAGAGGCGCCGTTTGGGCTAGAACTAATTTCCCATGTAGCTCTTTTTAAAATCAATAATGTGTTATGTAGTCCGAGCTGCCAGTCTCCTTGCAATTCTGAAATAAAGGTCACGTTCGGTTGCACTCAGCGCTGTCCAGCGCCGAATTAAAAATGACAGTTAATCGAAATTACACTGAATTCTAAGGATTATCACTTCATAATAATTTTTAATATGCTCATGGACTTGTCTTCCTTTATCTTTTATAAAAAAATAACGGATTAGATCGTGCTAATTTCAAAATTTCAGCGATTCCAAAAGTTTTATTGCCTTACTAAAATGACTCAAATGATGGTCTAAAGTGGCTCTCATAACTGAATCATTTGGTGCTGAGTCTTAGCAAAGCGCTGTGCACGGCTGAATTCGACCAAAGAAACCAAAGATTTATAAATTGAATTGGCACACATCCAAAAATCAATAGGAAGAACTTTCACTTATTTGGCGATAAATTTATAAAGATATGAATTTCCATCAGCGTAAGTTCTTACAAGTGAACGAAAACGAAAATTCTATCATTTCAGATTTTATAACTTAAGTTCGTAATTTTGACAGTGATATAACTTTACTTTTTTTCGGGTTATTATAAAGTTGGGTTTTTGCCAAGTATGTTTACAAACATCTGGCGAACAGTTTTTTTCTTTTTCGAAGATGGGAAATTATTTAGCTAACATTTTAAATTTACATAAAAATAAACTTTTTTAGAGTTATATATTGCATAAACATTCACATAATAGATGTCAACCTATTTATCAGTTTTGCCATGCAAGAATGTATCTAAAATTTGCATTGGTGCTTCGACTATGGATGAATTTTCGTAATTTACATAATGACCATTGTGTTCTAATTGTCCTTCCAGCACCAAAGCTATTCAGTTACCCGAACGAAATTGGAGCTCTGAAAAGACCTCGACATTCGTTGATGTAACATCTCCCATAACATAACCGTTAAAGTATCTGACAAGTTGCATGAAATTAATTGCTTTCTAAAAACTGATGAAAAATTCAAAAATCTCAGAAAATCAAAAATCATTTATTATACAAGGTGATTCAAAAATGATAGTCGAAAATGAAACTGCTAATTATACTCAAAATTAGAAGACGAATGGCGTTTG
>JAUIMW010001627.1:0-12089 GCA_033557785.1 Enochrus cinctus
TTGACCAAAACAATGTAATTCTTGACAAATCGTAGCTAATAACTTTATGTAAACTCTGAGTATATGAGAGGGTATAATAAAATGGATCGTGATATCTAGTGACAGGACCCCCTATGTTGTGGCTTATTAAATTCTGCAAATAACCATGATATGAGCAAATTACAGAGACAACTATTTGAAATAGTTGATGGAACCAAAACCCATCGAAAAGAATTTCAATGCCAGACTAATCTACTTTTGATTAATTGACCTAAAGCAGCGCTCACTTCCCTATCGGGAAGACAGTCCATACGGAGTATCCATGGCCTTACGCGAAAGAGGGAAGGTATTTTGCTTTTGGGACTTGTCATTTAGCTGGACTAAAACTATACCGCCAACCTATCAGCTACAATGGAACCTTGACTATTAATTAAGAGTCGCTGCCCAAACCAACTTCACCAAATACTAGATAGTATGCTAGACGCGATTTTTTTACAGATATTTACATTTCTTTCAGTTATGGATTATTATTCTTAAATATTTTAAGATTGTATTTTACATTATTTAAAAGTAATTAACTTAAGAATCCCAGTTATGGCGTCAGACCTGACTACAATAACGATATCATTTAATTTATTTGTTGTGATAAGCTGTGTGATCAATTATTTATTTTCCTTTGCAATTTATATTACTTGACTCGCGGTGTGTGTCTATTTAACAATTTAATGTGATTGTAATAGCAAATTGTTGAACTACGTTAGTTACCCCGCGATGTGATTCCATTTAGTTACTTATTCGAATTATGAAATGTTATCTGATATCAGGTAACGCGACCATAATTACTAGTGTGAATTGATATGCTAGATGTAATAGTAGAAGTTTAGGAAAGAACTTACATTTGAATTTCTATGATCAACTTGACTGATTTGACCCTCGGGCTTCTCTAATAACTTTTCACTCACGAACGAATCACTAAACTAATTAACTTCTGATTCTCGACTTAGATATTCATTGGCTTAACTTCACTGCCAATCCCTTTCTATCCGCGACTTCCGACTTGTTTTCTACCCTACAGGAACGACCGATGCCCTAGTAAAGGCTCCGTAGTACTGACTATTCCCAGAGACCGGCTGCCCTGCTTGCTGACCCCCTGAGAACTAACTTCCTTGCTCGCCCCCGCAGAACTAACTCGCTAACCGTCTCCGATGTACTGCCTAAACCAACCCCCGAAGAACTGAACTTTCAACTCTCACCGGCGTCCCGATCTCAGTTATTCCCTTTTGTCTTGGGTTCTTCCCAAGTTTCTAAAAATGACCTTTGCGTACTGCACAAAATTTTTAGGTCTGACCCCTACTTTGTATATTTTCTTCAACTGTTTACACTTGTAAGCTATTGTTCTGACATTGCAGTATTTTACAAAAATAGACTAAATATTTTTATATCAAATTTTTTTAACTCGAACATTTGGTCACCAAAAAATAAATCTTTCTTAGCAAAGATGTCGGCTCTAGAAAGGGTTCTTCACGCCCAAATCTCCTACGTGTGTATTTGAATACAGAAAGTTCCCCCGGTACCTGCTCGCTGCGCGCTAATATGTTATTTTTTAAATTACGTTTAAATTAATTTTTAATTATTTATAATAAATTGGGCACGCCACAGTACATATCCTTTCTTGATTTTGTGAGGCAATAAGGCATGTCGTAAGGTATATAGCAGTAAGTAGAAGCCTATTTCATCGCATATTATAAAGACGAGACACCAAATAGACTGTTATAACTCCTATGTCCCTTATAGGTACGGCAAAGGACTAAAAAAGACTAAACTGAAATCTTAATTTGAAGATTTTGTTTGCTGTTGGAAATTTAACCTTTATATAAGAATTCAACAATTGCTCGGTCATATTTTACGTTAGTGCCCCATAAAATTTTCACACCTGAAGCACGCCAATCAAGTGCATAACAGGTATGCTATTATACCCTTTTGAGGAAGTAATATTTGTATTACAATTTTTTAGTACCCATAAGCAAAAACGAGTGCGAACACTTCCATAGAACAATAGGAACTCTACATAGAAAAACTACAGACATTTTACGCACTTAAAAACTTGCATTTTTGGGTACAAACAGAAACACTTGACAGGACGAGCGAAACACGGCCGTAACCTCTCTTAAATAGATTCTTTGCCGCTTAAAGATACATTTTGGTGTCTTTAAAAATTAAAGAGATTCTGTAGAAAAAATAAGGCTCATTACATTCAGAATACCACTTTGCGCTGTAACACTTAAATATCAGTAATTCTACTTTGAATGTATAAATTTAATCTTAAATTTATCATTCAGAATCATATAACCTTAAAAGAGAAACCAGTTTAATTTACTAATTTATTTTAAAACAAGTTATTCAAAAATATTTAATTTACAAAAAAGAAAGTTTTTGCTGGTGTTGAATTAATTTAATTTCTATTACATTAAAGGTAAATAAGTTTATTCAAAAAGTGTCATTATTGATACTTTATTTCTATGTTCATTGCTATAAACAAGAATACTTTTCAGAGATATGACACCACATATTTTGAAATTAATGTTTCAAAAATTAGTATTGTTCATATTACTCAATTCCTGCGACCCAAAGAATATATTGTCTTTTCATAAAGAAAGCAAAGTTCGCATAATTCATGGGGCTCTTCGTAAACGCAAAAACAGTACTCTTTTGTGCCTAAGTTACTGTATTACTAATCTTAAAGGAGAGGACTATACAATAAAGTTATAAGTATAGTGTGGAAATCCCAAATTCTAGAAATATTGTGTCAGCTAGGACTGCACAGGACTAGAATTCTTTAATATGGCCATGGTATTGCTTACAACGTATGTAACATGAACACTGAACATATTTTACTTGGCATATGAGTTTTCTGTTGTCTGGAGCTTCAACGGCCTGCTTGGTATTCACTGATTCACTGCATAATTTCATTAAATAAAATATTCAAACACAACCAGTTATTTGAATAACATATAATTATATAAAAAGTAAATTAACATTATAAAAAATAGATCTGTTCCCTTGAATATCGCGCAAATTTAATTTGCATATAAATAAAAATTTGAATAGCAGCATATATATCGAAAAATTTGTGTTTATTTCAAATATACTAACATTAATCATTTTGTTCCGTTCTTACAATTGCATCATATTCGAAGTTTCATAAGTCAAGTGTCGTATTGTCAGGCATCTACAGCGTTCGTTACAATTCTAGCAGAGTTACATCATTACAATTAATACTAGGTAAAATAATCCACTTCTCCATACTCGCTTGCCATTGTGATTTATGTTGCGAACGAATTACATTTCGCGGTAAGACTGAATTGCATGTTTTATGCATAAGAATGGAAGGCTTGCACAAATAGACAGTCGCGTGTTTGTTAAAGCTAAAAGGGTTTGAAAAAGAGACTAATAAAACTAGACAAGAAAACTAATCGGAAATTTTGCACCTGTGAAAACTTTTATTAATTTACATATATAATAAGTAACCAATACTGAAATTCGATTGCCATTTCTTATGCCTTAAAAGTTATTGCTTATACTTTAAATAAAAATGTAAAAATAGAAATTTCTTAGAAGAATTTGAAATATAATTACTCCAATCTAAACGGTACAGTGTAATTAAAACTCAATTTTATTCAAGGAAAGACCAAGTGAAATATCACGCAGTCCCAATTTCTCGTCAAATTAACCCCAAAACATGAAATTCTAGTATTATCCGCTAAACGAGTCAATCTCATGAAAGGTCAAAACCCCCGCACAAAAAACGTCGACCTGTGATTAATAGTGCTTAGAATTTTTAAACCCACAGCAAACTTGTTACACGCTCGCATTTTTTTGTGCTGAAAGCGACGCCGGCATGCGGCGCTCGATGAGAGGAAGCAGAAGATTAAAGGAAAAATTAATATCGGGATTATTGCTGCCAGGATGTCGCTGCCAACGCTAACATCCTCATGTTTGAACTTTGTATTGAGTTAATAAAATACGGGCCTGCCACATAATTAATACAAGTAGATAATCATTGATCAGGGTAATGGACGTCACCTCATATGTAATAACTCATGGTGCTTGGTTGAAGCAATAGCCTCGGGTGAAAGCTATCGCTTTTGATAATAACATGAAGGACCCTAGTACCCCAAGGATGCCACAACGCTTATCTTCCTACAAGTTCAATTATATATACATAGGTAGAATTTCGAAATTGCCAAAGTTAATTTAACGTATTGTGCAGATAATCTACGTAAATAATACATCTGTATAAATTTACATAATTAAATTATTGTTAATCAAAAGAGGCATTTTAAGTACTGTTTTGAACCGAGCTTTCGACAGATCTAAAACAAAGGTAATTCGAAATTAGTGTATTTAAGTGAATTAAGCTGATCCGATATGTATTTTCAGCGTTCTCGATCAATGAGAATTGTTAATTTAACTCTTTGAACTGAAATTTCTCTCTTTGCCGCTCCAAACTGGGGCATTATCGGCTGATTTAAATTCAGCTTAACACGCATGATTAACCAAGATTTATAATTTTTGCTGCGATTGAACGGGAGGAATTTCGGGATCGCAATTACTTCCTGAAAATCGCTGAAACTGTATTTTCTTGACGCGACTAAATCAAAAGTGAAAGATTATCTTTGAATAAAGTTCATTTTAATCAATCTCTTACATTTTTATATTAACTTATATAATATTTATTTCATCTTCGAAATTATTAATTTAAATAAAAATTACTATCAGTCAGTTATTTCTTGTTATGGAATTATTGATATTAATAAAAAGGCTAGTTGTAGAATAGAAATATACTTATGATGACTTGACATATCGTTACAAAAAAGGAAAAAATGATAAAGATAAGTAGGACGAAACATTTTTGAATTATTTCGACAATATACTTTATGTGAAGGTTTTGGCCTTCATAGTTTCAGATTTTGTATAAAATTTTGTCAGGATTGTGAAACTGAGGCTATATATAGAAGTGCTCATAAGCAAACAAAATTTTAGAATATCATAAACGTTACGTGTTGAGGAAATACAATTATTAATTTAAAAGTGTTTTTTAAACAAATATATTAATTTTGTTCGGATTTCACCAAATAGATAAAATTCCATTGGTTTTGATATATAAATCGTCCAGCGATATATTTTTAATTAAAAAATTAATAAAAGAAAATGATTCGTACGAACGATTTCATTTGGGAAAAATGATTAATTTCATTTTTCTCTCTCGCTCTTTCATATAATAAAAGCCCACGATACGTTTTAGTCACAGAGGAACATTTATTTCTATGCTCCCTATTTTATTTCAAAGTTATCTGCTACTGAAGACCTTTACGAGCGATTGAGCAAACATTTTGTTCCCACGCAGATAAACAAACAGCGATTGAAATATTAGAGTCTATGTTAATTAAATTGCCGAACAAAAATCAAACCGATCAAATATTTAATTAATTAGTTTTAATTATATGGATAAATTGAACAAGTAACTATCTCAAACTTTTCGGATAAATTTCACCACAATTAAATCACCAATCGCCCCATAATTAGGGGATTTTTAGCCTATAACGCTTTAGCAAATATTAATTTAAATTTATAATATGTTTTACTGTAAATACTCGAGTCTGAACATAAAAAGATGGCTTTGATTATTTTGTATAAACATTTGGTTATACAATGTTGCATCACCTAAAAACATAGGTTCTAGTAGCATAGTCGTTGTCGGAAACAGGCGAGTCAAAATAATATTTTTCTGATATTTTATTGAAGGCGGTTTAAAAAAACAGGCGGCACACATATTTTTGACACAAAAACATCGAAAACAAGCTCAGCAAATTGAATAGTGTAACGCATTCTTTCAAAGCCACGGAAGACCCCATGAAAATCCGATAAATAACGAGAGGTGATCTTTTCCTGGTTGACTTCGGATTTCCCCGGTTTTATCAGACTTACGCTCTGTTTCGCACAAAAAAAAAAACGTGTAGATCAACTAGCTAACCCCAGAATTTTAATTCTAAAGTGATGAGTGCACTTTCAGCTTGTGGACTTCAAAGCTGTTCGATATTTTTTCGATGTCGGGCCAAACAGGGTTGAAATAACTAAGAATGACGTAAGATCAAGTGAGGTTTTCGGGTGACCGATAACTTTGATATAATACTTTTTGATAGAAATCTATGATGGGCTATAAAAATGAAAATAACTATTAAATTCTTAAATAAAAAAGAAATTATACTTAATATTATAAAGTAAAAATCAATAATGCACTGTGCTAAAAATTAAATATTATAACCGTCTTAAAATATACCCACATAAAATAAAAGGACGAAGCAATACTTGCACTACAGCTAGAGTAGCGGACGGTGATACCTTTCAAGCCGTTATCATATTCTCGTTCTTGAAGCTCTCGAACAATGTATTTTATGATTCCTTTCGAATTGTAACGAAACGTAATTGAAAATAATCGGAAATTGGATTTTGCGTGTCTGAGTTTGATTTGCGTTTACAATGTTCAACCCGTGATGAAACTTTAAAGGTCGGTTAAGACGGAGACATGTTTTAAATTAGTAGAGGAGCGTTTTGAATGAAAAATTGGGGAAATATTTGATTTCGACCTCATTTGAGGTAATTTAAATATATTTCTTATAAAAAATTTAACATTGATTTTTGCATTTAAATTTTGATTTATTTTTACATTTAAACATGCCAGTTAAATTGAATTAAAATTTAAGAAAAGTCAATATTATAAATGTTATTTTATCATTTGTTTTGTTTTGAAGTTCAATCTTAATTAGTATACGGTACATTTTACCCAAAACCAGTGAAGCACGTTCGACGGCGTATTTTTTAAACGGTAAATAATTAACATGCAGACTTGTTTTTGCTCTTATTAAGTTCAAATATTCTAGAGCTTGATGTAAATACATTAATTAAATTACGACGTGGAGGGCCTTTCCTAAAATTTGTTTCGTTAATTGAAGTAATAGCTTACAAAGTAGAATCCGGATTGCTTTGAAATGTGCTTCCCGACACACCGCCGGCGCCGCGCCATCAAATTTAACGATACATTGTTCGAAATAAGTGAAATCGGAGTGCCATAACAATTTCTAAATAACTCTTAAAGTGAAAATGGAACGTATTGGGTTTAATAGTTTACGAGACCGTATAAACACCCAAAGATATACAGGCTACAAAGTTGTGTTTTCACGCTACACCACTCCTTAAATTGAAGATATTTATTGGCCTTTTTAGTAAACATATTATATCGATTCACCTAGTTGTTGAAACATAACGTATCCAAGATACATTATTTAATCAATATGGTAATATTTTTACTACAGACTCTATTTTCATGTATATTTCAAATTAGATTATGAACGTAACCTAGAACTCTTTAGATTATTTATTTACTTATGAAAGTAATTTATTCTATGTTCAATAAATATACATTATAAAATAAAATTATAACTCGCTAGTTTCGTGAATAAACATGAGACGAAATTTTTCTCCAAATTTTTAATCAAATTGCCGTACATGTCTAAGTTAAAGAGTGAATAGGAGCATAAAAAACCTGTTTAGTTCTACAAGGAGAAAATTCTCCAACGTCGAGATTAGATTATAAAGTAACAGCATTGGCAGGCGAAGCAGAAGAAGAGATTGTTGATACTTAAGAAATAATAATCCAATTTTCTTTAATGCCCGAGAAGTGAACTGTCGAAGGAACAAATTTCTCAATATATTTACTTATCCGAAAGTGGAATAAAACGTCCTTAATGGAATATCGACAAGGGAACAAGTGCATTTGGTGCTTGTTCAGGTCATGCAGGAGGTCATCCCGTGCGCGGAGATGACCCTGTTAGCAGATTCTGCTGCAATGTAAATTTATATGGAGGTAAGGAGCGCAACCAAACTTGTGCTCCAATAATTCCGAGGAAATGTCGAGAGTTGCATCTTGCGATAACATTTTTGTTCGATCGTTCAAGAGGAAGTCAATTTGTTAATGAAGCGTGCTATTTTAATAGGAAAAATATTTACTTTAAGTAGTTTTATCAATTTCCAGGGTGCGTACTGCAGTTTTCTTTTCATAGCTAAAAAGTTCATTTTCTTGCAATTATAAGTGATACTTATCGAGCCTTAAATATAATCTGAAGGTAATTTATGTAAATGAACTTCTGATTTGAAGCTATATTTTCCTTTGTGAATTGTAACTGCATAAAACTCTTACTGACTCGATTAGCGTTTGCTATAATTTATTATTTTACTTTTAATTCAGATAAGACTTTTGCACGTTGAAAACACAATTTTCGAAGGATTAAAATAAAAAAAAAATTCTGGCTTAGATTTGGATAATTATTGATTAATTTAAAATGTATGGGTAGGAGTGGCGACTAGTGTTTCCATTTTTTATTGCTTTTCGTTTGCTCTAATAGTTTGTATTAATGTATATTTATTTATTAAAACTTTAAAGGACAATGTGTTCTGTGGTGAGAATTTTTTCTTTAAAAAGAATGATATCAAACAGATAATAAAAGTAAAGTTTTTCCTAGAAAAATAACTATATCCTTAAAGAACATCTCGTGTCAGACAACCCATGTAAAATAGGATCTCTGATTAGAACGACACCTGCTTGTAACAAAAGTTACTTACAATAAAAATCTTAAAAATTATGCATCAAAATTGTAAAAAAATTAATTACAACCAGAATGAAGAGAAAAATAATAAATCCAAACAAAGAAGAACCTTCTTAAGACGACTTTTAAACATGGCATTCATTTGATTTCCCTATTTAGATCAGGAGAGCACTCTATAAGTTGTTCAAGTCCAAATCCCTTCAGGATCGTATCATACTGACAGATATTCGTATCACCTAGTCATAGAAAAAAGTTCTCCTTGATATAATTAAAAAAAGTTGATATCTGACTCATACGGACAACAACGCTACAAATCACCTTCTTTTGGCCAAAAAGAAAATTCAACAGTGAGAATCTCAATATAAAAGAGTATAACACTCAATCTAGGTAAAATCTTTAAAGATATATCCTCATTTATAAACATGGATTACGATATCATTGTTAAAAGTTGTTAAAGATTAAAAGTTATGTTCTTTACGAGTAATTATCATTATTTATTGCTTGGGAAGCATTTAAATGTTGTAAATTTGAAAAATTATTTCTTATTCATTAGTCAAAGTACTTCGCTAAATTTGGATGAAGAAAGAATAGAAAAATTTGATACTTGGAAAGTAATATTGAACGTTTAGAGATTAAAAAACGGCGAACTAATTTGCCGACCTTTGGCATTTCAACGACTTACTGAGCAAAGCTCTTGCATACGTGTTCAAAATGTTATACCAATTGATACCAAATACTAGCACCCTAAGGACAACAAGATTTAAACGCACTTTCTCAACCATCACCTAGGAAGAACCCTGATTATTTAATCCAGCATTTTAGGCAAAGGGAATATAATCCTTCTAGCACGATGAGGATTAAGAAACTTAAGTGATTTCACAGAAATTACAAACAACTTCCTAGTAGTTCCTATGCAAAAATTAATGATAATAAATTTAATTATTAACATTTTAATATTTATATGACTATGCATGTAGAAGAATAGGCAAGAATAGTGCAAAAAAGAATTCGGAGGTACCTAGTGCAATTTATTCCCTTCGAAAGTGCGGATAAAATTCACGAAAATCTCAATATAAAATGCAAGAAAAGCAATATACGTTCGGTAAATACGGAAAATGTATTGCCAAGAATGAAATCGAACAGCTTTCACGAAAAGAAAACAGAAGTGAGTACAGACAAAGCTCACCGGCGCGTCTCACCAAAGAAAGTTCTCTCAACAGGCAGTTACAAAAGAAAACGCTGAATTCGACCGTTTCCGCTCCCACCAACTTTATGGGAGAGAAAAACTAGAAAAAGTGAAATAAAATAAAGGAGACTTGTGTTTCATTTGCGGCTGCTGGAACTGCTACCAAGCCCTTGTCGACACATGCCGTATGTTGATATAGCTGCTGAGAATGAGCCTGGCACATAAGGTATATTTCTGCACGGTGTGGCACCGCCCCTGCATCCCTGCCAGAAGAAGAAAGAATAAAAAGAGAATCACATAGTTTTAATGTGTTTATATTCTATTACAGGTCCGCAGAATGGATGTCTCGTGTGCTTTATGTAAATTATATTTGTTTCAGGCTGTTATTAAGGGGGAGTCCTTGTTTGTGTCCGAGCTTTGAAAGTATTAGCGCTGTTTAACGCACAGGCTATGTTTTCATTACTTGCTCCTACTTTAATATCATTGTTATTGCGGCTTTCGTGAGCGGAATGCTAACTTGAGACATAAAAGAGTAATCATTTTTATATGGCCACGGTTTACAGTTTAACTCTTCGTGTGTTTATTAAAACAATGCAGGCCGCTAATGAAAAATGCAAACAATATAATACAATAAAAGAACCTTTTTAATAGATTTTCCAGAGTGAACTGTAGCATTTATGTTCCTTTTATGTTTTATGGGTTTTTTACTGTGTCATATTGGCATTTTGAAATTGATTACAAACATATATGGTGAAAAGTATTTAAGATAAAAAAATATTCACAAGAAATTAATTTTTTTTGTTTGGTTTTCACTATGGTATTCTGTATGTACAAAATGTGTCAATTATATGAATATGCATTCTCACTAAAAACAAAAAAACAAAAAAAACACTTTTTTATCCTGCCGAAATTTGAATACAGCAAATGAAACATATAAATAAAATTTTAAAACCACAATGTAAATTATTAAAAAAGAAACACATGTCAACCCCACATGGTAGCGTTCTGCTCGAAATAATTTTGATTAATATCAAAAAGTTTACAATACAAAAAAATGCCAATTTTGCTTCGCAGATAAAATTAAACAATGTATTGTTGCCGTGCATTGTTCGGTGGCATTAATAACGGACGCAATATTTTTTCGCTATAATTAAATTTGCAATAAATGTTTTAAACATTTGTATTTGGATACAATATTTCCTATCTAAATAATTAATGATTGCGCTGTTAATAAAAGCCACTCATATCATGTCACGTAATAATAAAATTCCTTTGTCATGTTACACGCTTCAATTCCAAAAGGATTGTGACCGCGGCCAATAAACCCAAAATAACAAATATTATCTGTATATCCTATGTTTTATTTATTTCAATTAACTGTGATGTTATTAGTTCCTCCATACCCCTATATAAAAGGCTGGGATGTCGATTTAATTTCGGATCCAATTTGGCTTACTATCCTGGATATTTTCCGGACATACGGCTTCGGCATACAGACACATCTTGACCTCCGAAAATATAACTTTTGTTATTATTATAGCTCGGGATTCAATCTTTTTAAATTAGAGAAATTTAGAAGCAGAAGCAAATGCAAATTTATATACATATATGAATCCGCAGATACTTTCAAATTGAAACGAAAGAAATTAACCTCGGCAACGCTGTAAGTTAATAAAGCTTCTCAAATTGGATGCTGCAGCATCAACAATTTAATATATGTAATGGAATGTCATACGTTGTAATGGAATTTGTTTGGAATATGGCGCAAGTACTTTGTTATCTACTAAAAGCTGAAGCTTAAAACTCGGTTGCATTTGAGATGACACCTACAGACATCACCCCTATTATTTAATTAATTAATAGTACATTTCTTTTTTTTTTCTTTCGATTTTTTATAATGTGGATGGCAGAATGCCCATTTTAGCAATAAATAAGATTCATCCGACATGTCGCAGCACGCCTATTAACTGCCAATCGTGTTATAATTGAAGGTACAATCTAACAAAAATAGTGTAGCGAACGATTTCCGACCGAAGAGCGCAATGGAAACGAATCGAAAATTCTAGAATGGGTATTGTGCTAACGCTAAATTCCGCAAATTACGAAGACCTGGTATGAGTATTTACAGCCTGTTTACATCACACAATTCCAGAACCTAACGAAGGAGTAAGGAGATCATTCAATAATTCGCGGCAGAAGTTGAGAAGGCAGGTAAACTGGCCCATGGAGATCTGCCTGAGGTCGCCTTGAATAGGATGCTT
>JAUIMW010001628.1:0-12086 GCA_033557785.1 Enochrus cinctus
GTTTACACCAAAGCCGAGCAACATAACAATTGTCAGTGAACAATACCATTGTTCAGGCGATAGATCTGCAATAAAACCTAAACGATAGAGGCACTTTTATGGTACCTAGTGTTCACGCATTTTACCCCGTGAGGGTGTTTTTTTAAGAATTTGGTACACGCTCGTTTAGTTTACAAATAAAAATGCCTCTACTGCTTAAGTTTTATTGCCGTTTTGTCATCTGAACAATGTTATTGTTCATTAATGGTCAAGCTGTGAACTTTTTGTAAGATGTTGCGCGGCCTGTGTGTAAACGCGCCCTTAAAGTTGAGAACGACCTTTGAACAAGTTTAGAAGCAAGAAGATTGTAATTATGAATCTGAAAATGGAGAGCCCTAGCTTGCACTTCCGTATTGTGTTTCGTGGTGGTGATAAATTTTTATAAATGACCAATTCAGTTTCTTTACCTGTGACAAGGTATATTTTGAAATTCATGTTCTTAACAAACCTAATTAACCTATCAGATTTAATCGGAGAACATAAGTTGCTAGGTTTTAAGAATAGTAGAACTCTACTTTAGGAAATACCGATTTAAGGACGACCATTTTAAAGTCCTCTACTCTAAATTTCAAAGGTGGGACAGTTCTCAAACGTCATAGATGGCGCTACTATTGAAAATTAACTTCAACTTTAATCCAGTTTAAGAACTGTTCCAGTATAAAAAGCGTCTTTGGTTCCCGAATCCGTCGCTAAGCTGGAGTTTTACTGTATTGTATTAATATTATATAAGAAATTCATATTTATAACACAAAACAAGTATGCCATGTAATAATCAACGTATAACCAATACATAAAGTGCAATTACTACAAAGTACAGATACTAAAATGGGAAGTTGTTTAACTTTCGTTGCCAATTGTCATTTTTTTTTCTAATGATAATTTTTAAATCTAAGTACTCTTCCTAATCGTGGAGAGTACAATTTTATCTTTTCGGTATTAAATCTACGTATATGTTCTCGTAATCCAATGCAGCGTTGTTAAGTCGTAATTTGTTGTTAAAATTAGTTATATTATTGAACATGTTAAGATTATCAATTTAAGGGAAAGTATAGTTACCATACTTAACATTTTTTCGCCATAAGAAAATGATAAGAAAGCGTATTTCAATTTCTATGCAAGGAAGAGTAATGATTGGCGGGGTTTTGTTGGAGTCGATATTGTTTCTAAACATCCCAATCAAGAATCGCAGAAACCCAACGAGATAAATTCATTTTTTGTTAACATCTTTTTTATTACAGAAAATATAGATAATTGCAAACATTAATATAAATGTTGTGGTGTTAATGGTTTTAATGGAAAATTAATCTGCATTTTGGAAGGTGTATATCCGTCCTCCGTCCGGCAAGGTTAACCCTGAACTTTATTTTGATTTTTGACCTATAAATGTTTTGCCTGTTTTATGCAAATAGTAAGAACAATGTCTTGAGGTGCAGTATTGTGGATTTGCCCATAGTAATTACTAAAATGCAATCGGAATTTTAACTGTTACATCTGTACTACAGCACTACTTAATGTAACAGATTACATCCTCTAGGATTACTCTTGTGTTGTTAAATTATAGCAAGGCTTTTTAAATCATTCACTATGCTTTCTTAGTTTCATTGCTTAAACAACATGAGCTTAAAAGGACCTGTAAATGCCATTTATTCCCTAATGGTATTCAACTGCATTATTTGTTTTCTTTATAGTAAATCTAAATTTTCTATATAACTGTAATTAAAGGACTATAACTTAATCAAGTCTGTTGGGTGGTTTGGAGAACTTTGCGTGGATTGTAAAGTGCGTTACTAGGAATTTAGGATTACATTTTGATAATAATATCAGGTTTCGGGAACATATTAGTGCATTTTTAGAGTCTATAATAATTTAAAAGCACTTAGATCCTATATGTATTTCTGTAAAATCTAAGAATTTTTTTATAATTCGTTAGTTTTGTCTCACTTCTATTTGTTCAACATAAAAGCTGTGTGTTTCTTAGCGCTGTATACACAAGTGCAACGACCTCCCATTTTTCTAATTTACAACTGCTTTTAACTGTTACGAAATGTGCGAAGATTGCGTGCAATTTATGTATTATTAATATTATCATTACTAATATGTAAACGCAAATATGGGTTGCCAAATTACCAATGAAAAATATAAAATATAGAATAATTGATATTTAGTATTTTTAAATACTTCATTTTAACGTTTTGTAGAAAAAGGCCAACCTTTTATTTCAAACCTGCTATGTAATGAAAATGCTTTCACTACACATTTATCACCTAAATGGATATTTTTTTCATATACCCAAACGTATTTTACGTTTTTTTATGATAGGATAATAAAATACAAACAAACGTGCTAACCATGATTAAACTCAAATTTACTTGAATTATATTTCTGTGCATGATGGAATTAGTGGGGTGAAGTTAGGAACAGCAATTATAAAGTTACCTTGTTTCGGGCTGCGGTTAAATGTGAAATTGCGTACTGCGTTAAGATACAGTCAAATTGATAATTTCCAGGAAGAGGGGAACAGGCACATCCATTTGGTATTATTTCTTTGTAACATATGATCTAACCATAAATCATAAACGTATTACGTTCATATATAATGGAGCTTGAAATTTTGATAGATGGTTGGTAGCGGAAAAACGTACAAATTATAGTTTACAATGCGATTTTGAAATTAAATTTTGCACTGATTTTAAGTTGTCGTTTCATTTTAATTGAGCTGTTATAAAAACAGGAAAACTGGGAAATGCAAAACGTTCGGCGTTTAATTTGTGAAGCAATTTATAATTTTTCCTCATAATTGTAGTTGTTATTTATATGCCTCAAGTTCTGGGTATTGTATTATATTTATGATTATCCAGTCTGTTGTGTTTCTACATTATTTTTTATATTCAATTTCGATTATTTAACAATAAAAAATTATTTAAAATTCTTTTAATCGTATTTTGTGCAACTACACAAATTTGTTCAATATTTAAACTAATAGAATTTATTTATTTGTTGACCTACAGATTATCAAATTATGTATATTGAATTACGAATAGATAAACAGAAATATACATGATAAATTCAAATTATTTAGTTTAAATAATAATAAAACTAATGGAACATGAATAACAAAAACAAACAGTATTTACCACAATATGAAAGGCAAATCCAGTTTGTAAATAACTATATTCCTCTTTCAATAGATAGTTCCTGGACGCTGAGAAATAGGTACTTGTTTAACTCAAAATTGTTTGAAAGAACCTTATATATAAAAAGACTTTACAATAATTTTAGTGAAAGTATAGGTTAAGAAATACGAAATGTTAAATTTTAAATTAACTACAAGAAAATACTTCATATCGTATCCCTTTATCGTCAAGCTTGATTCTGTAAAATTATGCTAATTAGGAACACCACCGAGCGAAAATATTTACAATCAAAGCTCAATGCGACGATGCGATGTTGCATTAGTGGGATTAATTTTCAGGTGGCGTGCATGTTTGTAGTAAAGTACTGGACTACAAAGGTAATTAGTGTGTACATTGCTTTGGGTCACTGCACCTTTAATAGTTGAAGTCACGACTGCCAACATTACAAAGTAATATCAAAGTCTAGCTTTTAAATATAAGTGTGCTAGAATCTCTATTCGCTATGACACTAGTAGCGGAAATTAAAAATCCCCAACCGAAAGATGAATTAAATTTAATTTCTTTTCAAATAATGTCTTTTTCTTTATATTTAAAATTGGTCGGATACGAAATTAGAATGTGTAGTAAATTAAGAAACAGGTATTTTTAAAGGACATTTCTATTATAATAACATAGCTTTAATTTAGAAAAAACAAACATTTACATTTTCTTCATACCACCGCTGTCTAAATTTTGGTGAAAACCGTTTAATCGAAGTTCTCTCAAAAATACTTTTATTTGGATTATTTTTTAAATACAAGCACGACTTAGTATTAGAGCATGGTAAAATTTTTGCAATTACAACATTGTCGATTTTATAATTTAAATAAAAGTCGTTAAGTTAAGTAGTTATTCTGAAAAGCAAATTGAAATAAAAGGTCATATAGGTATTGTTATTGATTTGTTAAAACAAACACAATACAGAATTGCAGAATGATACAGGTAATATTGTACAAGTGATACAGGCATAAAAATTTCATAATAAAGTAAAAGATTTTGTATAATTTCAAACTATTTAATTAAATAAAATTTATTCCCGCACATACTAAAATTAAAATATATCATGGTACATCAAATGCATTAGTTTATTAACAAAGTTATAATTGGAAATTTGTTTGTCTGCATTTAGGGGATGGATTCGCGGTTTTTCAACTACTTGTTTTGAAGCTTTTAATTGACCATTTATATCTACAATAATTAAATATTTTGATATGTTTACATTTGAGTTTTAACTTTTCAAAACTAACTTCAATTTAAATTATTGTTTTCTCTCTCCTAAAACCAAACAAAAAAACAGTTAATACTAAAGTGGTTCGCAACATATTTTTTCTAGCGACATTGCTTCCTCAGGTCGCAATTACATTAATAATGTAGATACATAGCCGCTATTATTCCCATATATTACACCTTAGTTTTATTTCATTTTTTTAATAACTAAAATGCATTTTATAATGCACTTTATTGCCACATATTATGAACACATTATTATCATTATCATCATCAAAAAGAAGAATGTCTATAAAATTCTGAGCATATTAAAACCCTAAACATCTGTTCAGAAAAAAATGTAATGGTAACTAATACCAATTTGTGATATTATGCAAATATTGCACCAACCAATATTTGTAGTTTCAACTCATCTACCACTACAAATTGTTATCATTATGATGGCATATAAAACAATGTTAAATATTAGTAGATACAACAACTGTACTAGTAATTTTTAGCTCTAAATATAAAGTATTTTTGAGTACAGCGTGTAGTATTTGTTACAATTAGAAGATTGTATATAAAGTGGGATATTGTTGGATTGAGCGAAGTACGAAGAATCGACAAAAACTTTGTTGATCTGCAGATGCTCTATTACCAAGGAACTAAAAATGGAAGAACCGGCGGTGTAGAGTTTATTGTAAAGAAGAGACTGAAACAACTTGTAGTCAAATATGACAGTTCTTTACACTGGGTCACCAGATTGGAAACAAAATTGTCCCAGCGCTGTAGGTTTCAGATTTTACGCCCAACGATTTCTTACGATGATTAAGAGGTTGAGGCTGTCTACAAATTGTCTGCATTATTAAAAGCCACAAAAGGATCTTCATCTGAGACTTTGGTGGAAAAATATCAGATAATAAATAGCCCGATCGAAGGATAGGACTTGCATAGTCGATAAGGATTGAATACTAAACATCGTGAAGAATTTCTATCTTGCCTAAAAAGTAGAGAGTTACCATCATCATGGAACAACGTCACGATTATATTAATCAACAAGAAAGGCAACAAGGAAGATCTTAACTATAGGCTGATAAGTTTTCTCTCTGTCGCATAAAAAGTGCTTTCAAAAATCATCACAAACAGATTAACTTTTCAATTCGACTTGGATGTAGAGAGTATGAGATTCCACTGTATTGTGCATTTGTTGAGTAGGAAAAAGCCTTTGACTCGGTGAAGGCTATCGCAATAGTGCAGTTAATTATAAAAGTTTTTATACCATCGACTTACATCGAACTCTACAATTCTGAAACGCAATTAAACTTCACGACGAAACTGACTGATTCCCTAAAATGAAGGGAGTACAGCAGGTTGATACGTTATCTCCAAAATTGTTTTCAACAGCACTGGAATGTACACGCATCGATAACGAACAATTGGAAATTGTTTCGTCTTACTTGTGTTTGGGTCAACTAATCGCCCTGAATGGAAACTCCGGAAATATTTCTACCAACATTGACGCATGCTTGCGAAACATGGACTCTCAAAACTAAACACATCCAAAAACTGCAAACAATGCAGAAATGATATACTTGCATCTCTTCACAGCCGGAGATGAATAAGACACCTGGTAATGTATAGAGATAATCGCTGGTCCATAGAGATAAGGTCCGTCCAAGTAAGCACCCCAGGACGTGTCTAGGAATGACCTTGACAAAAGACGCACAGAACAGAGTAAATTGACAGAACTTGGCGGAGGTCTTCGTCCAGTAGTGAATGACTGATGATGATCCAGAATCAAAGGGAACACTTATTAATAATAATGACCCTAATAGACAAACATATAAAACACACTTAGATATACAAATATTACCACAGAAAAATAAAGGAAAACATAGCGTTATCAAACACAGAACACCATATACGAAAGGTCATACTTTCCAGAACTCTCTGAAAAGAATACGAAAAAATATATTAAGCAAATACAACATAAAAGTTTGTGACAAAAATAAAAAGATTCTACAGAAACTATTCACCACAAACTTAAAATGCTATAGTACCATATAACAAAAAAACCCACTACGTATATGGCATATGATGTCACTAATGTAAAAAAGTTTGTGTTAGATACTCATACCAATATTTCAAAATTTTGATTAAAGGGGTATAAGTACAAAAAATGCTTCTACGTCACTTTTTAAACACTCACATCAAACTGGACACACTTTTTATTTTGAAAATGCCAAAATCCTAACCATTGAAGTAAATGACAAGAAGAAAGAATTCCTAGAAATGGCATACATAAAAAATTATCACATAACAATAAAGATACACAAATACCGAGGAAAAAGATTAAATATCTTAATTTCATCATGGATGAGTCGTTCGAGGAACACATTAAGTATGTAACTGAAAAGACACCTAAAAGCCTGGTTGCATTGAGCAGACTCCTTTTGGCCGTCGAGGAGTGCGCGAGGGCAAAAGGAGGACACTGGCTTTGGTAGTGGACTCCATCTTACTACATGGAGTTCCTGTATGGCAAGAGGCAAAGTTAATTCTCTCGTAACAAAGGTAGAAGATGTGGTAACGATGCTTGTCGGGTTCGTGCCCGTAGACCTTAAATTCAAAGTCAGAAATGAGGTTTTCGAAAGGAGTCTGACCAGCGCTTAAAAAATGGAAATCGAGCACAAGGCAACGGAAAACTGGGAGCAGAGATGGAAGGAATTGCTCTAAGAACAACATGTATTGCCAACCACTTTTGCCAATCACTAACAGGTCATGGCTGCATCAAAAACTACATGTACCAAATCAACCAGAACGTCAACGATCTCTATACTATGAGTATGCTGCAAGACCGCGACTCTCCTGAACATGCAACTTTCCATTACAAAAAGAGTAGCCACGTAAGGAAGAATTTGGAGGTCTAAGAAGGGATAAAACTAATTCCTGCAAATTTCGAGTCAGAACTACAGCTGAACTCCGCCAACTGGCATGCCATCGAAAACTTTATAGAGACGGTAGCTTGCAAACGACAGGCAAAACATCGAAGACTAACAATTTAGATACCCTACAAAGATAGCCAAGAAAATAAGAAGTTGGAGCAATCGAGAGTGAATACTCTGGACCTTTTTCATGAATATGCAGCAAGAAGGAAAAGAAAATAAAAACGCTGAGCTCCACGTGGTTGTTTTATCTGAAGTAATAAGAAAACTGTCCCAGGAATCATACCTCGGGGGCTGTGGTGGCTTTGAAGATGAGGTAACCCCCTGGAGGTAGTTGGTTTTTAGTGAGTATGTCATTGACATGTTACATGTACTTACTAGAGCCCAATGCTGCAGATATACAGAAAGCCAGTTATTGAGTTCTAAACACCCACGATTAAAACCGTGACGTTGGTCTCAAAGTCCATAACGAATTTTTACACTTCTTAAAAAATTGTAAGGGACTAAAAATAAATTATTTATTAAAATGTGTTCATAATTTATCAATTATACCTTTTGGTCTAATACCATTTGTAGTGATATATTTACTGAAATCATGATATAAAAAGCTGATAATATACGTACCTACATTTAATATCACCTCATATTTTATATAATAGTGGTAAATCGAACCCGAAAAGTTATTCTCGTTCAAATTCAGATTCGAGTGCCTCGCGTGGTGGAGATAAATCTTTTTGGACCTGATTATACCTAATTTCATTTCTTAGCTATACCTATGAAGAATATGGAAGTTATTAGGGTCAATTTGATGTTTCGTCTTTATAATATGTTATGGAAAAGAAGTGTCATCCATTTACCCGCTTTTATATACCTTAAATGCTGTTTATACAGAACCTCGCAGGACCTCTCCGTTTTACCCACATAATCACAAAAAAAGAACATAAATGCTCGTCATATTAAAAAAGTATACGGCATCCTTGTTATGAGCAAAGTAATTGGCTTATAATTTATCAATCTTGAAACTAAAAATTGGTTATTGTATATCGTTTGATGTAAGTTGATTCCAATTATTATCAGAATTAATAAATTGAATTAAGTCAAACATATATAAAATGGAAGCCAGAGTTGAAAAATAGAGATGCTGCTGATGTACGCACCTAGCAAAAAAAAATAAAACAGAGTAATTATTAAATCACAATTATAAATCAATCAAATTAACAAAACAAATAATGGTTAATAAAAAGTATTAATGTAACAAGCAATTGCAAAGTTATAATTATATATGTTATGTATAAGTTAATTATAAGTTTTTGCATAATGGTGCACATACAAAACATGGAGTCTATTAAAAAGTACGTTCTTTTGTGAATCTGTAAATATAATATATTTTTAATTTGATGGGATACGAAAATCCTCTTAGAAATAATGCATGCATACTATAATAGTTTGTGGAATTTTCATTAATCCTTTTTAATTTAAGATTTTAATTGTTTTCGGGGCTAATGTTTGTATTCCAGTAGACTAAAAAATGTGCAAATCCATTTGAAAAAACCAGCCAAATAATAAATATTTAATTTATTTATCATTGTGTTTCCAATAAAAGGTTTTTGGTGTAAATTGGTAAAAAATGTTTTTTTCAATAGTTTTGATATGCAATTTATACCAATTATAAAAGATATAAATATAAAGTATGAAATAATAAAGTAAAAAATAATAAAACCAATATCTGGCAATCTCACTCTGAAAATGCTAGCTTCATAAATTATGACGAAAACAAAAAATAACTTGAAAATGCTGAAAGAAAGAATCCACCGAAAAACTAGCGGAAAGCAAAAGAGAATTATTCGCTGGTTAAGCACAATGAATCCGCTTCCTACATCCAAGTAAATATCTCAACAGTTACGTGAAGAATTTCAGCGAAATGTGTCTGAAAGAAGTTCCCGTAGACACTTAAATTCAGCATGTGGCGTGCGAGCTTACATTTCCCGAAAATTTTTTGTTCAAAGAAAAGTTTTTAATTAAAATTTATGCAATATTAAATCGATTCCTTTGTAGAAAACATTTGAAATATAATTAAGTTTACTTGTTTTATAATAAATGCATATTTTTTACAGTTTATTTTACATGTGTGATAATTGCTCGAAAAGGTGCACTTTCTATTAAAGATGTAATTTTGATGCTAAAAAAATAATTTGATTGCATTTTTTATACCATTTGGGGTTGGAAGCTTTTTACATATAAAAACGAAATTCAAAATTCATTGTTGCTTTTTCAGAAATGAAAGTGTTTTGGTAAAAAGAAACACATGTGTTCCTTTGCATACTATATTCTAGATGTTGTTTTCGTAAATAGTCTTTATATAAGTTTTCATGATTGTTGTATATATAATAAAGCAATAAAATAAACTCTGATTAATGTTCTTAACTTTAAGCAGAGTTGGAAAAATGGATCTAAGCAGGAAAACAATGTAATGAAACGATGGTAAAGTTTCAATATAAAATTGTAGACGCTCCGAAGACATCTGAAAAAATAACAATTTTGTTTGAAAAATATGATATGTTTACTCATTTAAAAATTTTATTTTCATTGCTGAAAAATATCCATTTTTAATAAAATTTCTCTGATGATTGGGGAAAGTAAATATTGATCTTTGCATTAGTTCAGTTAGATAGGATGGGTAGTATAAAGTATACGGCAGCGGGTGGGCCGAATCGGTCACTAGACTTACGAAATTCTCCCCCAATCTCTATTACATGGCTAGCAAATTGCACGTTTTATGGCTTCATCTCGTAGTACGACCCCTCACCTTTGTACCTATATAAACGATATATTCAGACGTTGCTACTACCTAACTACTCCACCCCAACATTCTTCTTCAATTGAGTTTCCTTCTACAATATATCCAGACAATTTGAATTTTGATGCTTGTTATTGTTCCTCTAACAAAGTTTTGGAACAACGTCCAGTAAATCTACTACTGTCATTTTAATTTTCAGACTGTCACACAAACCTGGTTAATTCGTACTTTAATTTATATAAAAAATGTTTTATAGTTGCCGGTTTGACCGGCGAACAAATCGTGAATTTAACTAATAATTATACAAAACTATGTAAATTTATTTAAAAAATATATGCATTTGCGTAACAGTGTAATGTACTCCTAACAAACAAGAGAAAAGTGCCGATTCTTTGCAGAATGAAACAGATTTTTTTTCAATGTATTTACTAATAGCAAAAATGGAAGTAAAGCTACCTATATTTATGAGTTCTTGAAAGATTGGACAGTTCGTTGCAGATTGTTTTGGTTCAATACTGGCTCCGTATTAACACCGAGATATTATTATAGATATGACAAAATAATTGATTACATTGTAAATATTAGGTACGTATTTATACGAAAAGTTAGAAATCAAAATAAATGTAGTAAAAATATTTATTTAAAGATTTTATAATTAATGAACAGGGCTAAAGCTTGGAAGGTGTTGCACTAACACGTCTCGCTCAGTTTAATTTGAAAGCGCGCTCCATTTAATAAAACGAAATTCTATATGCAGGTATGTCGTAACATTCTGCTTGACGTTTATATACTTTCAACATTATATTTTTATTCTTGTATGTATGTCAAAATGCGAGTGGAAATTTTGCACATAGTTGTAAGTAAACAAATAAAAGTAAAAAATTATTGATTCCTTTTTTACAATTTTAATTAACTTATAATTTATAATATTTATAATAATAGTTTGAAATAATACACAATTTACAGTTAGTTTACACATCTTTCTTCGACATTCTAAACAAATTTTTTGATCACAGATACATCAGAAACAAAAAACAGACATTTTCCAGAAATATACATAAATTGTTTTTTAATTGGGGTTATACTATAGAAAATTTTCATGATTATCAAGTTTATATAAATCATGAGCTGTTTTCACGCTTCACATAGATCAGGTTAAGGTGGATGTTAATTATAGAATGCCTTTTATGTTGCTTATGTAAACAGATTTTATGTAGTTTTTAATAAGAGAGTTATTTTATAAAATATTTTTCTGAAATTTTAAAAATTACTTTTCAAAAACATATAATTATTGACTAATAAGTTGAATGGAGTAGTCCGGTTGAATGAGTGCAAACTTACAGTCAGTCGAAGTAGCCAAAGTAGTCAGTACAGCTTTCCTTCGTTATTTCAAACCCAAGACTAAAGATACAATTAATATGGTTCATATTTTACTGTAACTAAATGTCTTTTAGAGGTCTAATTACAAACAATTTTTTCCTGAGAGTAATTGTGATAATGATTCAAATTTCCATAATTTATGAGAAATTACATAATTAGAAAATAGGATAATAGCACATGTCTACGATGAAAAAATTGTAGCATATTTATTTAGTGGTTTTAACAGTATTTTTTGAACTGAGTACGGTAAAAAAGTGAAAAAATTCCATCTACCGTAGATAAATTTCGCTTGAAATTTTCTTATAATCAGGTGTTTTCAGGTTCGGTATGCGTTCGATTTTTCAATATTATGGCCTATATAAGGGGTCAGTTTAGTCTTAATTATAGAGCTTTTATAGTGAATCCATGATTTGGAGAGAGCCTCAGTGATAACTGTTATTTTTGTTCTTGTTCAGTGCAAGGTTTTAATTAAAAAAAAAAAAAAAAAAAAAACAGGAAGGAAATTTTATACCCAACCAACTTACGTTCGGCTATTCGCCCTGTGCC
>JAUIMW010001629.1:0-12086 GCA_033557785.1 Enochrus cinctus
GATAAATTGATCATTCGATAAATTTGTTTTCGATAAACTTGCATTCGATAAAGTCGTTTTCGATAAATTTGTTTTCGATAAACTTGCTTTCGATAAGTTTGTTTTTCGATAAACTTGCCGTAAATCGTATATAACTACTTCTGTTTCGATCACTTACAAAAAGATGCCACAAAAACCAATACACTGCAGAAACAGGAAAATGAAAGCAGCAATCACGACAGGCAGGCAATACTCACGTGTATTTATCACTTATTCTTATGGCACTAACTCTGAGAACTGCAATTTTATTAGTTAAAATTCGAGCTATTTCCAACAAAACAAACATATTCTGGACCCGGCTCAACAGACACCCTACTCGCGTGAACACATTATGTATGAACACATTTTCGAACGTAACGGTAATAACTGTTATAAGGTCAGTGAAGTGTCAAATGTTGTTTTGAACAATTCACAATATCAACAATGCCGCGTTGTTTGAAGCACCGCCGGATTGTGTGCGGCACGATTGTCGCATGCACTCCTTGCTACCCGGATTATCACCTTGAGTGTGCTTCTATTAGTGAAGAAGATTATGAAAAATCAGGAAATAAATAACAGTGCGAGAACTGTGACGGAATCGCGGAATCCGTGGGGAATGCAGGAAACAGCTCCGATATAATCCTAAAGGAAATATAGGATATGAAATTAAAATTAGAGTACATAACGGAATTTAAGAGAGACGTTGGAGAACTAAAAAGTCGGCGGAGTTTGTATCGAGCAAGTACGAAGAACTGATGATGACGAAATGAATACTCTAGGATCTGAAGTAATCTGCTACAAAATGATCTATCAAAGAAAAATAGACGTCCTGGAAGAAAATTTGAAGGCATTGGAGCAATACAACAGAAACAAAATCATTGAAGTTTGTTGTGTGCCAGAAGTTGAGGGGGGGGGCACTACAAAAAGTTTATGGCAGACTTAGCAAAGGAGCTTAACGTTGACATATGTGAGGAAGATATTGATGTTGATAATAGCTCGATTTTCAAGACGCGATAAAAGAGATATATACCTCAACGAATACATTAAAAAAATTTACTTAGGACATTCTTTGTTTTACCGCCGATGGTGGCGGTGTATTTATTGTTAGCAGTGCTCGAGTGTCTCGTGTGTTGAGCCGGCCAGAGTGGCACCGGTGGTTACGAAGACGTTTGGATGTCTATTCGAATATCCTATCGTGTAAAATTGTAAAATTAAATAAATAATTGATCACACAGCTTATCACTCTAAATTAATTAAATGATAACTTTATTGGAGTCAGACTTGACACCGTAATTGAGGCCCTTAAATTAAATTAGTTCAATAATATAAAATACAATGTTAAATATTTAAGAATAATAATCCATAACTGAAAGAAATGGAAAAAAAATCGAGTCTAGAATGCTGTCTATTATTTGATGAGGTTGTTTCGACAGCGACTCTTAATTAATTGTCAAGGTTCCACTGGTTGGGGGTATAGTTTTAAATGACAAATCCCAAAATCAAAATAACCTTCCCTCTGGTCTAGGCTAAATTTGTTTGAACTATTCAGCTGTGGAAATTAAATCAAAGTTGGTTCGCAATAGACAGTCTGGCATTGGAATTCTTTTCGATGGGTTTTGGTTCCATCAACTATCCTTAATAGTTGACCTTTTGCATAGGGGATGCCAGTAGTCCCATCAGTTAGTGGAATTAATTTTTCTCGTTAATAATAATAACTTATTCCTGCACTTAAATTACGAATAGCCTCAGAATCAATTACAGGGAAGTGTTTGTTAATAGCAATATCAGATTTAGTGTATAGAAGCCAGAACTAATAAGAGAGTGTCATTAGTAGTAAGTACCATGTTGCTTTACTCTAGTTATTCTGATTTTGTCTCTGTATTTTGTTCTTGCCGTGGTCATTTACGGAATTTCATTAGTCATAACGTAGGAAGTCCTGTCACTAGATATCATCAGCCATTTTATAATACCCTCTCATATACTTAGAGTTTACATAATTTTATTAGCTACTATTTGTCCGGAATTACATTTTTTGGTCAATGAGTGGTCATCGAATTTTGTGGGCCAATCAGGTGGTTTGTTAAACTATGCAGTAGGCGTATTAAATAATTTTTGCCAGTATTTTATTGGGGTAATGGTCTTCAAATGGTCAGTAATATATATTGTTCATTTAACACGCAGGCGATTTAGGCGTGAAGAACCATTTTTTTTAAGTTGAGCTAGATCGGTATTCCGGGACACAGTGTGTCGGCAACTTACATGTGACATGTTCTAATTCAATATTTAACTCGCAAAAGGTGTGCAATCATTTAACTCGTAACGAATCCGAAAATAGAAACGGCAAAGGTGAGGAAATATTGAAAGAGCCATACAGGAATCTCGAAGGA
The DNA here is from genome assembly GCA_033557785.1 of Enochrus cinctus. NCBI lineage: Eukaryota > Metazoa > Arthropoda > Insecta > Coleoptera > Hydrophilidae > Enochrus > Enochrus cinctus. Next base: position 2,406 of record JAUIMW010001629.1, read on the forward strand.
AACGTATACGTCTTATTTTGTTCAGTTGACAAGTGGGAAGTTGTTGAAAGGCCTAAATGCCGATCTGAATAGAATTTTGTAGGCGTGGAATAAATCGTTACAGTTGAATCCATCCAACTGGCAAGTTATTTACAAGGGTAATCCGAGTTCTAACGACGGAAGAGTCGACCTCAAAGGTTTTGTGTTGTTTCATGTGGTTTTCTTCGTTACATATTTAATTATTGCAATAAAATTAATTGCGGAAACGAACTTAATTATCAACGCAGCACTTGCCTCCGCTCCCGCTCAACTGCTCACGTTTCGATGGGACAAAACTTTTAAATTATAATTAACTCTCTCCATTTACATTACTAAATTAAGCGTGCGAAATTTAAAATGGAAAGGTCATGAACAATTAACTACAATGCTAGAAATATTTATCGTTTTTCAACTATTCTCTGTGCATTTTTTCGTGATATATTTCTTTAAAAAAGTATAGCTTGATATGTACGGGAAATTGGAATATTCCTAGTTTGTCCACTCTAATAAAAGGAAGCGTTCCTTTTCAAATAAAAAAATATTGACACGGCAAATAATTATATTATAACAGTAAAATAAAAGTTGAATTGCGTAATTCTGAATGAGTGGAGGAGTCCTTTAAGGAGACGAAATTACGATTTGCTGACGTCTCAGAAACAAGTTGGTAGATCTGGGGATGGAACAGTCGTTATTATTATTAAAATGATTATTACTATTATCAGAGCGGAGTTGTAGAGTGCGAAAATGAAGACGACTCCGATGAGTGTAATGCATAGGGTTGATTGGGCTTTGGTAAAAAGTTGGAAGGGCTGGAGGGTGGAAGCGTATAATTGAGGGTGCATAGATGCAATAAGATGTGTATGGAGGGCGAGATGAAAAAGCAAAACGAGCAAAGGAACATGGAAAAGAGTTGTGCTACTTACGTTTCTTGCGGCGTTCGACAGAGATGGGCTGACCGTCTTCTCTCCTCCACATGATCTTTGGCGTGGGAAACCCGTCCGCTTTGCACGTCAGGCTGATGTTCTGGTTTTCCCGTATTGCGATCGTCGATTGCGTGCTCTCTGTATCAATGATGTTGGGTGGAACTGTAAAAACGAATATGATATAGGTTTCAAATTCATTGTGCCGAAGAGTGGTTACATAAATCGAAAAATATTTTTTCTCTTTGATATACTACTTGTATATTATATAATGATATTGTCTGCGTCCGTTCTTAATTAGATTTTTTTTTGAAATTTGCAAAAACGACGGAGTATGTGAGATAGTAGCAGAAAATATAAATTGAAAACTAAATAAATAAAATTAAAATGCTAGTTTGCCAGGTATTGTTTACATTTTTATTTCCTGCGAGTTTTCTGAAAGTTTATGTGAAAATATTTTAAAATATATGGCGTTCTTATCACGATAATGAAATTGTAATTGAAACAAGTTTACTTCTAATTGAATTTAGCTCATTGCCCACTAAGCTACGTTTTAACTAAAATTGTTTCCAGTTAAATCTTTACTTTTTACTGACGCTGAAGCAACATCGTTATTGGAGACTGTTTTTGTGGCAAATGTGTGGAGAAATACTAATTTATTTAGTTCTTGGAAAGATTAATTCTCAGCAGGAAAATTTTAATGCATAAATTATAATATGTTATAACTGTTTTGTATTGTTTTGGCAGATAACATTGTTGAACGTAAAAGTAGATGAAATTATGTAATGTAACTATTAGATGTAGAATTTAAAAATGAAATGCCCCTGGAAATATAGAACCGTTAATGAAAAATCATCTTTTATGATGGTTTTTCCCAGTATATAAGTATTTCAATTTTTTTGTTTTAAATTTAGTTAGAACTTCATTTGAGTGTGGTAATTTTATTTCTTGCGGATTCGACTTGTTAAATTGAGTACGGGAGGGCAAAACTTGCTCTCGTGGCTTTGCCGTAATTTCAACTGGCATCGTTTGTTTTTTATTTTGCGCTTCGTACTTTTTTAATAATGATTTTATTCCCTTTTGTCTGAACATTGGAAAATTTTACATTTCATTGTCTCGGACATATATTACAACTTTTTCGAATGAGGACGCGCGGTTATTTTTTCGAGCAGGTTTATTTTAGGAGTTCTCGAGCCAACTTCGAGTCGAGTTATCCTTTAATAATCGCAAATTTCTCCTTTAATAAAGTGAACCGAATTACGAGACAGATGAAACGTAATTTAATAAGGAAAACTAGACGTTTTGAAAGTGATTTTCTGGCAAAATTGTGGTGCCGGAAACCGGATCCAACGACTCGGTAATTATTATTTATGAAGAATATTAATAACCGCAAAATCGGTACCTGCTGAGTTTGCACTGCGACCTGTCAACCAAGCCAAACTACTTTAGACTAACAAATTTTAATTAACGTCGCAATTAATAAAAATAATTTTACCTTCACTTAATTGAGATTTGTGTCAGATTACTGGTTATTGTAGAATTTAACAGAATAATATTTCGAAGTGTTTAAAGAAGAAATTTTGTAATAAGTTTAAATTTATTTATGCGAATGGGGCAGGTTGATGATATAATTAGGTAAATGTGGAGTAATCCCGAGTGAAACAGTAGGTTGGGGGGTTGGAAGGTTCCGGAATCCGGATAGTGTTCAGTAATGGAAAGATGTGAAATACCTAAGCATATTTAAAGTTAACGGCAGCGTTAGGAGATCTGGATATTTGCACCTGATTTGTGTTATTACGAACTAGATGAGAATTCCCCTCTAGGAGGAGTTGTAGCGAAAAGTAATTGCTGAAGGGACAGAATGTGTTAGAACCGCAGAGTTCTCTTCCACGACAGTCTCGGCAGCACCCCGTGTGATTGAAGGCCTGGGGCGGACTTGATCTAACTTTACAATTACCTGTTTTACTGGTGACGAAGTCCTCACACTCTTGGGTTCGCCCGAAAGATTGTAAAGTAACCCCCATACTGGTGCCGAATGCAATTTGAATATTACACGAACCTTTTAAACTTTCTGTCACACATTCTAAACCTTAATATTATTCCAAACCCATTATCAAACACTCTATCGAAAGCTTTGCCCTTTGCATAAATTATTTTAAATTAACTACAGAAATGTTTACTCTTTCACTACGCTCTATTTCGAACTTTGAAACTTATTTTTCGGCTTTTACGACATTTATTTTAATGGAAAGTGATTGCCCTAAAAACTTTCCTATTTTTTTTTCAATGTATAAACGTCATAACTTATTCACTGATCAATATCATCGTTCGAAAAAAAGTAAGACTACTTACCTACAACCTGGAGGTATCCAACTTGACTAATCATAGGATTTGTGTTAACTTGGCACATGTAGTAGCCTCTGTCTTCTTGTTGGACGCTACTGACGTGAAGTAGCCATGTTTTGGCATTATCATGGGATACACTAAACCTAGGTACTCTAGATATAACATGTCGGTGTATTGTTAAGATCATCTGTCTGTCTATGTGTATCCAAGCAACCTGAAACAAGAAAATAAAGTAATATCTTGAACCAATTCAAATCAAGTCTTGTATGTCTATTTTGTGTCGAGTTTGCGCATTAAACGACTTTCCCAGGGATTGAATTTAGCTCTATAAAATAGTTACAATTTTGCAATATTTAGTATAACCAGGAAAAATAGCAATAAATATCAATTTTGTGTTTATTTGTTGTCGTAAAATGCACATGGCGGATTTGGAAAGTAAATAAAGCGTCGGAAAAACCGGAAAGAGTTAAAACAATTCACGCAAAAATAGTAATTAAATATTTCAGGTTCACCGCCAAACGGCTGTATTTATTTAAAATCGAAACATACATTATTTATGGGGGTACTGTGTTTGCCGAACTCGCTCATTCCCGTTCGGGATCGGATAAAATATTTGCCGGCTAAATTCCATAAACAAGAATCTGCCTATGAAAAATACATACGTAATTGAAGGAATCGATTTGCATGTCTGTCGGAAAAGGGAAAATTTCGTCCTTGAGATTTGAAACCGTACTTCTGCAGTCTCCTTACGGGATTAACTCTGACCGTAATGTTTTTCTTTTCCTACCGCTCGACAATCCCCTCGCACTCTTAGTTCCCACCTGGAGAGCCATCTTTGGTTTCACCCCAACCGCCAGGTGCGACCCCATAAAATATTCTTTCTTTGTTTATAACTAGATAAAATTTCATCCACTCTATGGCCTAGATATTCACAATCATTAAGGAAAAAACGAATATATAACCATACTTTCCGCCAGGATTTGAATCCGAAGCCGTTCGAATCAATGTCTACATCTTTCCCTACTGTATATAAAAATATAAACTAAAATAGTCATAGTTTTAAATAATTGAGATATTTTCTTTCGATCAATATTGTGATCTTCGTCAGGGGTAAAAAATTTTTTTTAAATTTCAATTAAGGAGCAACTATCAAAAATTGAAAATGTTAGAAATGTATTTTACATTTAGTGTATCACTTTTAAAATTACGGTTTTTATTAATTTTACCAATAGTCTTTTATTGATTGTGTTCTGTGGCTAAGATTTTTCAAAGTTAAATATTTTCAGAATTTTACTTTTATTTTTGTATGTGTGTGGCAATGCATTTTTTGCGAATGTTGTACACAATGAAGATTTTTTTGCATTCAGACCATGTTTATTCATTCAAATATCGACTCTCCTTACTTCGACTGATATCCCATAACACTATTTTCCCCTCTTATAAATAAAACTCGGGATATTTGCCAATTGATTTTTTTATATTTAAATTCAATTTTTGTTGGTTATTTGATTGGTTAAGCACCATGTCCATAATACTTGGATGATGGTCGGAACCCAATGTATTCTCATGCACATACCATGATATCAACGAGGCTAAGTCTGGTGTGGTTAGAATGAGATCTCCTGCCGATTTTGCTTGATAAGATCTTTGTATTCTCGTTGCGGATCCATCATAAAAATCAGATTGTTGTCTTCAATTGAGTTTTTGACCACCGTTATTGTTTATGTGACAACCCCACACCATGTGGTGTGCATTAAAATCTCCAGCCAATTGTGATATAAAATTATTCCATTCTGTTTGATTAACTTGTGATTGTGGTTTTTATATGAATATATAAACAATTCTTTAATTGTAGAGTGACATGACTGCAACAAAATTGCAATGACAAAAAAATGATATTTACAGCTAACTTCATTCCTACTATTCATTTTGAAACGTCTTTCAAAAAAGTGATAGAAAAAGAGTTGTAACATGAACGCAAAGAAAAAAATCTCTGTAAGTTCTCAATTATTATATATACAGTGGAGTCTCTTTTTATGAGGTAGATACGTCCGCAAAAATGCGCATTAAAGAAAACACGTATGTTATACAACGGGGAACGCATTATTGGCGTATGTACACCCGAAATATACACCAAATATTGCATTGTATAACTTTAAATCCTCATAAAAAGAGACTACTGTATACATACCATAAGTATAGTAAAAGAGCTGTATTAAAAAAATTATTTATTTACTATAAAGCGACAATCGGAGAAGAAGTAAAAACTTCACCGAAGAGGAGATAACAATCATTGCAAAAACTATTCAAGAAAGGAAGAATGTATTGTTTGGGCCACTACGTGGACCTCATTTAACGACCTTCCACAGGGAGAGGGCCTGGGAAGCAGTACAGAGCGCAGTGAATGCTATATCTGTTGTTCCAAGAACAATACCAGAGGTAATTTTTATTTTGAGAACCAGTATATAATGATACATTATTTTTATCTAAGATAAAAAACAAATTCAAAGATCATGTGTCGGACAAAAGGAAAACTAAAGTTGTATAAAGAAAATAAGATACATATATTCTTATAGCAAACAAAACACATAACAGTAACAAAAGTGCATTGTTTTGACAATCAAAAGGCACTATTGTCTCGAAGGGCGATATCTAAAAACTTAAGCATTCGTTTTAGCGAATGTCGGCGAGCAGCGAAGCTGCGAGTGTCAAGGGCCTAGACTCCTGGACTTTCTTTTTTACAACATTTTTATTCTTTTACCGTAAAGAAATGTTATCTGACTTTAAGCAATTATAGAAGAAGCACCACAGGGTCAGGGACTCCACAATCTACATTCCAAAACCCCTGGTGCTCTTTGTTCTATTGTTACTATAAATAGAGTACTATATTTTAACTCCACAGAAACTACAGAAAATGTAGCAGATGTAAATGTTGGTAATCCAGGTAATTCTTAAATAATATTTAGATAGTAATGTCAAATTATATTTCCTTTTCCTATTTTAGAAACTCCTGTCAAAGAAGTAAACACAGAGCCTGTAGGTAAGTTATTTATTATAAAAATAATTAGAGGTGTGTTCATGAATGGTATGCAATATCAACTGTTTAGTATCCCCAAAAAGGCACCTTAACAATATAAAATTGCTTTGTGTTTAATTATAATTTGAGTAGCGTAAGCAACTATTGCTTTAAAGTCAATACATTTAGTTAAAATAATGTGACAGAAACTGCTACTTTTGTTTAATATAATATTTACAGAATCCTCCTCCCTAAAATTGCATCTGGAAAAATATACATATACTTGATTTAGTATTTTACAGGAAAATCACACAAAAAGATTTTCAAAAAGAACGGACAGCAAAGAGATGCCATGTTAGAAAAAATGGACGAAAATAACTCCGCTATCAGGGAATTGGTATCTGGAATGAATTTACATAATCAGAATTTAAAAATTCAAAACAAAATTTTACAAAAAATAAGTGATTTTCTGGAACTCTTTTACAATCATATTTTTACTTACATTCAAAGTTATGCAAATATACAAAAAAAGTAGTTTATATTGAAAATTAACTTATTAATTTTACTATCTGCTTGTTATTACCTTCAATACCGACAAACTTCGCCCACGCGTATTTCTTCATAAAATAAACAAATTGAGCTCATATTGTGTAGGTCAAATATTGAAAATAAATTTTTTCTAAATTAACAAATAATGTAACAAAAACCTATTGAGAACCTCTATCCAAGCTTTTTAAAATTTACGACCCTTTTTACTATAAAAGTAAATATCTGTGTCAGTCAGTCATTGATGCTTAAAGCTTGACCATATCGAATGTTCCCACAAACCAGTGCATTTAGGTAAAAAAACATCGGTTTTCTTAAAAAGTTTCTAATCCTAAAACTTTACTCCTGTAAATACATGCCTAAAAAGAATTATAGAAAGATACAATGAAGTAATAAATTTGTAAAGCAATTGACAGAGACAAATTGTCATAAAACACCTTCACAAAAATAACTAATTCAATGGGAGACCGTAGTGACCATTTTTTCACAGTAAAACACAAAAGAGTAAAAAACCGCAAGCGTGGTAAATTTCTTTTGCGTTTCGTCACGTTTGGTTCTATCGTAATAAACAAAGCAAATCGTCTCTACCAAACTACAGATGTAAAAACAGATGCTTTTTTTATGAATGAATAGAACTTCATTCAGTAACCAGCGTTTCTAAACTTGTTCTCTTAATGTTTAATAATTTTTTCTGGCCTTATTGTTAACGTGGGACCATCGCATTAATTATTTTTTGTCCAAAATTATTAGTTCTATGCGCTGATGGAGTTTGTCGGTATCGAATAGAATCAGGCGGTATTTTGTGGCACTGTTATGATAGAGATTATAAAATTAAAGGTTTTTTACATAAATAGATTAATCTTTTATATAAGTACATAAGAATGTCAAAGTTGCATAGTACTTATTAAAACCATACCATGCATAAAATAAATAGCCAACAGATTTAAAGATTTTTTGTTGTTAATTAAAATACTTTTGTTTACAAATATTTCTAAATCAATAGCTTTTTGGTATAATTACATTGATGGCATCGAGCAATCGCCAATCTGCCAATGAGTCACTACTTTTTTTTAATTTTTAAAAGCGGGCAACTTCGAACTTCTAGCCCTACGAAAATGTGTACCCCTAGTTAGACATAATGCTCTATTTAAGTATACATACCAAAGAAAAACATTTTAGTTAATTCACAAAATTTCAATTGTAATAAGTAAGTTGTTTCTTAATTATTTTACACGACATTATACAATTATTCCAAAAAATTCAATGAAATCTTGGTTTTTTTTGGCCCTTTGGCCACTGTAATATAGAACTATATAGAATATATGATGAATGTTTATATTTTTAATTTAATATCTTTCAAACATTTATAAAGGGTGCAATAAATATTGATTTGCTTGGAAAAAGTAAGGCAATAATTGAGGTGGGAAGTAAAACCTTGCCTTTGTTAAGTTTATTAACTCCTCCAAATGATTATATTAGATTAGATCAACAAAAGAATATGTGTCCCATAAAAACGACCATTCATGATGATAATGGGCGATAAGATCGGAATTTGGGTTCTTGAGGCTTCAAGGTTGGTGGCTCATCCACTATTTCATTCTCTACAATGCATATTTGAGCCTTAGACCAAATAAACCTAAGGATTTTTTCTGTTTTTAATAAGTTAATTTTTTCTTAATCTTCTTCATAAGTCATAAGAATGACTCTGCTTCGTATTTGGAGACTGTAATGAGAGATGGCCATGAACATTTTTATGTATATTACATATAGTGGCAGGCCTCTGAGATTAAGAAATTTATTATTGGAATATAATATATTTGTCGGATATTGCCTATCAAGACCCATCGTGACTTTCAGTAGGACATTTTGAGATGTTTGTAATTTAAATTAGTTGGTATGTAGAAAGCCGCCCCATACCACAATGCCATACCTCAATATGGATTCGACTTACGCGTTGTATATCAATCTAGGTAACGTTTTGTTTAAAATATTACGGGGGGTGTAAGAGATATAAATGATTTTCCGAAGTTTCTGGGAGATATACTCAGCATGAAGATCCCATCGTAAGTGCTGATCGACTACTATACCCAGGTAGTTAATTTCTTTTGTTTTCACTATTTCTTCATTTTTAGATAAATTTATACTTTTGAAAGCAGGCTGGGTGCTCTGTGTTATGGAAAAAGCAATGAACTTCGTCTTACTTATGTTAAGCGTCAACCGATTAATATCCAACCATTGTTTTACACTTTTGAGACAACCCTCGACACCCTTTTTTGCATCTGATCAGTTAGAAGCAGAATAAAGAATGACGGTATCGTCCGCGTGGGAAATGACGTCACCTTCATCACAGAGAGTATACAAATCATTTATGTAGAGAAGGAATAGTAAAGGGCCTAATACAGCCCTGTGGAATTCCAATTTTTAGATTTTTAGGTTCACTTAGCGCATCATTGATTAATTCATACTGAGTCCGATTCAATAAATAATTCTTGAAAAATTGTAAGACCACACCTCTGATACCCATTGATTCTAGTTTAACCAAACGGTATCGAAAGCCTTAGCTAAATCTAAGAAGACAGCTATTGTACACCTGTTGGTGTTTAGACCATCTAAAACCTCACTCACAAGCCTCACAAGCCACAAGCAGTTAATTTGACTAATAGGCCTGTAGTTACCAATGTCTGTTTTATCACCTGATTTAAAGGTGGGAGAAACAACTGCTGTTTTGAATTATTGGGTTGTTCGGAAAGTAATTTCGTTTTTTTTTTTGGTGAAAATGAAACACGATTTTTTTATAGTGTATAAACATTTTATTAAATGATATATTCTCCATTT
>JAUIMW010001630.1:0-12086 GCA_033557785.1 Enochrus cinctus
CCCAAAAGTAATAGTCCTAGACCTAAGAACAATCCGTCACATCTTCAGGCATAGCTCACGCTTTATCCAATGAGTTTTCCCCAGAAACAATAATAAGACGCAAGATAAAATTGGCTGTATTAGCAGCCTACGAAACCAGTAGAAACTATTGCGGAACTATTGCCAGCTGTTGTCGTTATAGAAGACATCCAATTAGAAATTCATTTTAAAATGCTTTTAACAATATTAGACAGTAAATTATGTAGTCCTCTATCAGATTATTAGTCAAGCCAGATGTGCTATATATGTGGTGCCTATCCCTTAGAATATATGAATGAATTTGGTATTTCTCCACTTCACTCTTGGATAAGCTCATTCGATTTTATTTTACATTTACCTTATAAGTTTAATATAAAAAAGTGGCAAGCGAGAAGTTAGATATAAAAAGTGGCAAGCGAGAACTGATTCTGATAAAGAAAGTGTTGCACAAGAAAAAAAAAACGCATTCAAAATTTATGCAGAGAAAAACTGGGAGTGCTCGTTGATATGCCAAAACAACAATCAGGAATAACAATTGATGGTAATTCTGCTCGTAGATCCTTTCAAGATCTCCAGCTTATTTCAACTTATTTCAACTAATTTTCCAATAATGGCATAGAAACAATAGATTTGTGCCGATCTTTACATTCCTAGAATTACTACCTGCAAATATGCACAAGATTCTGGTGCATGTCAAAGACATAATTTCCAGTTGGATATTGCCATTACGCAAGATTTTTAAAGAACAACTATTCAGAAAAACATATCAAGTCGACACAAATCAAGCAATTCAACATCGCAAACCATTTAAAATATGCCATTAATACACCCTAGTAGTATTGCTTTTCGTTTGCAGTTTCGCTTGTTCCCTTCATGCTGGATTATTTTCAAATATATTTTCAACATGAGCGTTTTCAATGGTCTTCGGGTGAAAATCTACTGAAACTATTGTAAATACCAAAAACCTTTAAGTTTCTCGAAATATGTCATCGACAAAAGATATCAGCACTCAAAATATAGGCAAAGAAACATATTCTCATTTTTGTTATCAACACTTGATAGAAATGCCAAGTAAACTCAGAGAGTAACCTAAGAGTAAGTCGACTTGGTCACGATTGATGCATTAGGTCATTAGAAGTCAACATGAATTTTTATAATATACATAATGAACGAAACGTTACACTATTAGAAAAGAAGACTATTCCTCACTATAAAACATTTAAATACATCCACCAATTCTGCAAGTATAGAACCATTGTGTATAATTTTGACACTACATTGGAAATGCTGTTTTTTTAACGTAATACAATCGAAGTGTCCGCTATAAATAAATGTAAGCTTCGTTGACAAAGAGTTTGTTTAATAATAAAATATGGGAGTTATTTTTCTCAAGTAGTGTGAAATATCGCTGCATAACATACCGCATTCCGTAATATATTGCTACACTTCCATAAAGTAATAATTCGAAACAACTTCACCGCGGTGATATATGGGGCTGTTGTTGAATTGTAATCCGGAAACAATATCCTTTATATCTCTGCTTGAAAACGTGGATGACTTTGTGCACTTGTTGACAAAAAAATATTTCTTCGAGCCTTAAGCAAAATAATATGTTTGAGCAATCAAACGTTATTCAAAGTAAATACATACAGGTTGTCCAGTAAGTAACCTCACGTTGTGAGCAACGTTTTGCAAGAGTTCCCAGCGGACTTGACCAGAGCAGGTCCCCTGCAAAATTAGTATTCATCAGGTGGGGTCACAACAAAACACCAATTAATTCCTAACATTAATTAAAATAACTTTAATTGATAGATACACAAATTTTAATGAATTCCCCAGCATAGTGTTTTAATCGAAATCTCATTTTGTAATAACCGCACATGTCACCCGGCCGGCTCATTTATCACCCCGGCCCTGGTACCGGAGCTCGGTCCGCCCCCGCTGGCCGCCGCCACGACGGACGGACGGTCAACCTCCGTAGCGTTTCGGTTTAACCCTCCGAGATACATAAAAACAAGAAATATAGCCGGGCACTTGAGAACAAATTATAAGACAACCAAAAAAATATGATTTTTCCTAGAATTTCCGATTTATAAACGACCCATCTTTCAAGTGTGGTTCTCAAAATCGTATCCCTGAATTTATTATATAAAGCGAAATTTGTACATATTTTTTTCTTTAAATCATTTTTTTAGATTTTTAATTTAGAACGTATTCCACGTCGGATTTCCAATTTAAAATTAAAATTTATTTAATAAAACTAAACCATTTAATAATTTTAGTGATGAGATATATTGCACAAAGAGCAATTGGCCAATAGTTTTTATATTGACAACCAGCACACTGAAGTCAATTAATACGTTTGCACATCAGATATAACAACAATTTAACTCGGCGGTCTGCGATATTATTTATATTACTGTAAACAGGAATTTTATCGGCGCATTATTATTTAATCCACACTCTGTAGTTTATTTAGTTTTGGGGGGAATTATTTCATATAAATAAATATAGTTTGACATTAAAATTCATACAGCGGAATTATGAGCTGATCCGTTCGAAAAGCATATTTCAAATCAAAATTGTTTCGCAAAAATGCCATTATGGGCGGTTGTAATTATGTGCTTGGCAGATTTAAATTCGGCGCCGTTGTATACTGTACATAATGTGCGATTTATAATGCTAAATGCAAACAAGGGCGCATTAGCGATTTGCTTTTATTATATTATACATAAAAATATTTACAATAATAGAAAGCAATACAGCGGGATTTATTTTCAACATTTATTTATTTAATTGAATTATATTTCAATAAAATGCACGCTTTTGAAAACCGTACAAGCTGCACTGAAAACAAAAGCTTGTTTTTGTTTGTTTTGTTTTCATTGCTATCTATATGTGTATTATTACATTTCACGTTAAAACGTGCGTTAGTTTTTTTTTTCGAGCTAAAAAAAATAATAATTTACTCATTCCAGACTTAACTCTTATCAATAACTCTAGTAAATGGCGTATTAACGTGCTAAAACAGCGTTCGACAAGCGAGTAACGCGCCTGGCAGCGAACGAGATAAATTATAAATAATCCTATAGCAATTTGAATTAAGGCTTAAAGCGGAGACACGCGAGCCCCGTCACGCCCTTTAGGGCCTACGGACATGCTGTTTCTGCACAATGTTTCTTTGTATAATTTCTCATTCACAATCTTGCAAATGTAAGCACGATTCGGCTATAAGGTAGAAAGGGGAGAAGGAGGTCCCTCTAAATTTTACATATTGCATGTACACCCGTAGTGCACAATATTGAAAATTAATACCTTATGGCACTTTGGCGTCAGCAGAAATTACAGCGTTAATGATTTATAATTGTCTGGAGGTTGGAGGTGTAGAAAGAGCTGGCTGGCTGCTCATGCCGCAGTTTGCTCATTAAAATATTAATGAATTAATTAAATTAATTTATATACCATTATTATACGAATTTATGTTTAAATTATCGTCTGTCTTATGGATAAAATGTTGTGCATGCGTTATGAAATTTCAATTGTGCAAAACTCGTAAAACAGAAACAAGCATGAAAAGAAAATCAGACAAAAGAAATAATAAATATCTAAAGCATTTTAAAATCACTTTTCGCAAGAGTATCTACAATTATTATTGAATTGCAAAAGTATAAAGCACCACTCGATCGCAGCCTTTCAAGTAACAAACGTCCTTTGAAGTGCGACTAGATACGTGAAATAGGTCAGCTCGAAATCCTCCTTGAACATAATCCTGTTTATTATTAAATGAAATTCCAAAACTAGTAACGATAACATTGTATACCAAGCACAAGCGCTTCCTATTGTCGACGGCAATAATAATAAATATTTCCATTCTTCGTTTTCAATAAATACACGAGTCCTGGTGCGCTTTTGCGACGATATATGGTTACATCGGTGTACTTGCTAAGGCAACGGTTTCACTTGGAAATATCACTGCTAAATGGAATGTATTTAATTTGATGGGAGAGAACGGGGGCCGCCTTACAAATAGAAAACACAAACAATGGCCGCTATTAAATTCAAGGAAGAGTGATTTTGCTCCACTGAAAATATAACAGTGACACGCGAAACCCATTAGATGTCGCTATGACAACCGCGCGCCGTCTTTATGCGAAAGTTAAAGTCTTTTTTTGCAGCACCACCGCGCAACACTATCGTTTAAAAAGTTGCTCGACAAATAATTTATTCTTTCGATAGAAGGGAGGAGCCGAGAAAAACTTTTAACTAAAAGTCGCCACGTCGTGTGTTGATGCGACTTTTTGCACCAGCAGTTTTCGAAACTTCCGAGGAATTTTCGAAATTTCAAAATCTATTCGCGCGTCTCTTATTAAAGTCGTAACTTGAAGCATTGGCTCACTATAAAAAAGGCGATACAATTAATGAGAGTTTACCCGGGTTATACTAAACTTTTATATCTGAAAAGTTGCTCGGCTATCATGTTTTTAAATACATCAAACTAAGTGCAGTTTTTATTACGCTAAACTTCCTCTAGCTTCTTGTGTAACGCGATAAATAGCACTTTGTTAATTTTTAATGAAACTTTTAAAGAATTTGTTTTTAGAAACAACTTTTTTTGTGATGTGTTTTTTTCCTTATTCTGATCTAATAGTTTTATTATAATTATATTAAACATCTAAAAATAATATAATATTTGTGCGTTGTTTTGTGACTTCAATTTATCTCAAATATACATTAAAAACGAATAGATCTAACATAGATTGACGTTAACTAAAGGATGCTTATAGAATTACATTTCGTCCATTAATAATATTGATGCGGGAGCTCACACTGTTCCATCTGCCTGCATGCACAAGCACATCTCTCACTATAGTTAATTACTCATTATCCACAATATTAGCGAGGAAAATCAATCAATCAATTTCGTACTGTCTGGGGAAATAATAGTTATGAACTATAATCTCGATCCAATCCACTGGAGACGCGCCTGATGAATTCTGACCGTCGATAGTTTAGTCTGCTCGAATCGAATTCAATCCTTGTACCACCACAGAAAACCTGGACGAGCTTAACAGAACATCGCTAAAGATTTATTTTATTATTTTATATTTCTTAACTTACTACTAGTGAAAATCATCATCATTGCTTTAAGCCAATTTAAAAAAGAAGAAACTCAAATTTCTAGAGAAACAAACCAATTTAGGGAAAAAAAAACAAACCAATTTGTGGGAGACAATTTTGAAAATTTACGTTCGTGCTCGTGTATAATAATTTGATTGGATACTTCGTTCCAAAGGCGAAACGGGGACGTACAATAAAAAATGTAGTTTTAAATTTTAACTGAAAAAATAGCTCGCTATCACGAACGCAGAATCAACATGGAAACAGCCTAACAAATAGGGCCTATTTGTACTCTTAATTATATAGAACACGCTCGCAACGAAGAAATATAAAAGGCATTTGTTATTTTAATATTGGAAAATAAAAGTTTATTTTTGGTGTACCCAAGCGCCGAATTAACTAATTGGCAAAGACAAAAACTTTGGTGGATAATGAATGTGTCTAAATTACTGAAAAAGCAAGACAAATACCGGCGAAGAGCGAGACGGTGCTCGCTGGTAACCTGAAATGAAATTGCTTGAGTGATTAATTGCAGCAATAGCTTTGAGGACATGTATATCCAACGAAGCTGCTTCAATCATTGTGACAAATAACCGCCCGGCAAGGCCCGAGGCTTTTATTTATACTAAAGTTGAGCATTTTATACGACAGTCGCACTAACATAAAACAATCAGACGCGGTTGGATGTCTGAATGAATTAATATTTCGTCGGAACTTTTCTTATTAGTCATTTTCTTCTGGGTTGGCATTTATGGTTCTTGTTTGAATCTTAACGTGCCCGGCGCTTAATTGCATTGGTTTTCGGTTCGTTTAGACGCTGAATAACACGCGAACGCATGCAATGAGCAACAGTTCCACATGTGTATTGATTTCAAATTGAACTGATACTTAATACCTCAAACGGTTATATCCATTACAGTGTTGCCTAGTATCGCTGGAAGTAGATCCTTGTAACATGGTATTTCTGTTTGTGAAGCGGCGCGTTCTCACGTGCACAGAGCATCCAGTAATTCTTGTTTTCTCCCCAACAATGCACGCTTAGCGCCAGCCACTTTGAAACAGAGGTTGAAACAGCTCAATCCTGCATGTGAAGCAAATATACGTTTTCAGGGGAAACCACTTTGAGCTTAATTGTTATTATTAGGATTGTTACCCTTTATCAGTTAAAACATTAAATCATTAGGCGCCACCGAAAGCAAGTGAAGTATGAACGAGGATTGCATTACTCGCGAAAACGCCGAAAAGAGTTTGAAATTCCATTAATAAAACCTCAGATATCAATCGTACATTCAAATAAAACTTGACGTGATGAAAATAGAAAGTAAATATGGTTCTCTCCATCCAATCCTATTTGCGGTAGGAGAATATCTTCACCGATAAATAATAAGATTTCAGGACGACCCCTGTCTGATATCTTAACCAACAGGAAAAGTTTAGGAATTATCTTACATTTGAGAAGAATTTGATATATGGTAGGGAGCTATGCGACATGCATATCGGATGGCAAAAACATGATTGATATTCTACTTTGCAGTATCAATCATTTCTTACGTTTGCCTCCCTAACAGTCTCGCACGTACCGTCACATTTGTTGTAAGTAACAATGCAAATGAATGTTGCCGCCTCCAGATAAGTAAGAGAGCTTTTGACACTTTTAATTTTTCGTGATTAATTCAAGTATACGAAACATCGCGACGTAAGAAATTCAACGTTTTTCCAAATAAAAGTGGCGGGCGCTTTCGCACAATGCGTCATTAATCACGTAGGAGCTTTTTTCGCGTAAAAAGCTACGTTACTACATGTTTACAGGCGTTTTAAAGAGCAAACTTTGATTTTATAACCACAATGGAAAGGTTCAAAAAACGTGTATTTAATTTATAAACAGTCTACAAAATCCAGAAAGCTCTGGAAAAGTCGAGATAAGGTCGCCTGCGATAATTTTTGCGCAATTAGCTTTCGCTGTTTCCATTCCTGAGAGTAATGCTATTCACGTTCCTGTTTGCATATTCTACAGCACAGTTTGCACTGACCTATTAAACTACACGTATTTCCACTAAATAATGCCAAATTGATTTATTTGCGAAGCACTTAGTACCAAGTGAATTGTTAGTTATACTGAAATTTCCACCGAATCTCGTATAAATAAACAAATTTATGTAAATGTGCAGTCGGTACGTTAATTACTAACCCCTTTTCACTGAAAGAGAAGTGAATAAGACCAAAAACAAAACGCAAGGTAGAACACGTACTCCGACTGCGCCAGTTCTAGAATTACTGTAATTAGGAAACTAGTTAGGACGTTATTTTTAAAATGTAACTTTTTACAATATAATGTTAATCTTCCTCTTGCTCTGCTTTGCTCTCTCAAACAGCCGAAGGGTCTAAATGCAACACATTATAACACACTAGGCCCCAATAAAACTAAGTGACGACAATGTCTGATCAGGAATAGCTCCTTTACGGCCAATTCATGTGCAATATTATGGGCACATATTCTCAACCAATCATAGAACATGTCCAACAAACCACCTTATCGCTATTGCTTTCATATTGAGACCCATCATATCAGTGCAATTCGCTTTCCGAAGCTTTTTACAATCTCTGATCGCAATCGGATATTTGAAATTTCTCGATATGCTCGCTTTATCACATAAGTCCGCTTCTCATCTCTCTCTCTCTTTCTCTCTTTGCAGATCTACGGCACGCGGAATCCGTCTCGGGTCCTTATATTGCACCGCATTTTTATAAAGTTTATGTATTGCGAGTTTGTACAGAAACTTCATTTCAGCAAAGGGAGCAAAAAAGTTTAATAGAGTTACATCGATTGTGGAGCTCGCATATCAAAAATTAAATTAGCAAGAGTCGTGGAATGGGAATCGGGAACGTAGTATATAAAAATATACATACATCTTACATACGCATTGACATAAAATTAATTTTATTTTAAAGATTTCATGTTAGAACAAATAGGACCCCAAACGTAATCGTATTCTTTTTACATATTTGTTGTAAGTCTAGTCATTTGAGGTCGGGATAATAAGATATAACCAAAGCTACTGTTGAAAGTATAAGCTTTCTTTATGTAACATACATACGCACACAAATGGCATATTGTTTACTTTATAAGAATCGCAGTAATTTATTAGGGAGATTACCTATATATCACAGAACATCTACAATTTTCGATCCTACATGTGTCTGTTGACTTTTTTCCTGCGTGAAATCGAAAGAATGTTTCCAAAACATAATTTTCTTATGTCTTCAATTTAACTAAAAACACTATGAAAACCATTCGATCTGCCTTCCCAGTACCCTGGAATCTACGTACTCCTAATTGAGTTCAAGAATTCCGATGACATTCATAAAAAAGTTTGCCAACCAATAAGAAGAGTGTGCTTTGCTGAGGACCTAGTTCTTCATTGTTAAATACTATTCTTCAATTTAACTAAAAATTGTACACTAAAAATATTTTATAGACGAAATATGGCATACCTAAAATAAATATTGTGATTTTTTTGATCAATTTATAAAATTAGTATTGCGTGTTTTTAATTAAGGAATATTAAATCAATGTAAATTTTTAGTTTGGAATAAAGTAAAATTAGTTTATAAATTACAATATAAAAAGGCAGTCACGTTATTAAAACTGAAGCGGGGAAAAAAAAAACATTTTCATCCGAACTAAACAAACCATTTAAAATATGTTCATAAATATTTCATCTACTTAATGCACATTCGCCGTACAAAAATGTATTTACTAACGATCCGCTTTAAGTGTGTTTACATTCGCACAAAAAACTTTAACATGTATATTTTATATTGTATTGATTTTTCCTGCCTTTGAATTTTCCGCGTTGGGCGGCTTGAAGCCCGCCCGTCAGATGATAAAAGTTCATATCGGAAAACTTCCTGATGCTATCGTTTTGTTACAGGCGCAGAAGATGACGTTCACCACTTCTTGGGTAACGATACCCATATGGACTACTTCCGACTGGTGCTGAGGGACGCGGACTATCTGCTGGTGGGAGGAAGGTGAGTAACTGCTTTCCCTGTACGCCACTCTCCGGATATTGTTCCGTGATGGTCTCGTGCGACTTTGATGTTTGTTCTTAATGACTTTGACCACACGAGTGGAATTTATCGAAAAACCTTTTACTTGCTTCGCGAGGCGAAAGCCTTGAAATTGTGCTAAAACACGCCGGGGTTTTTACACCACCTTTAAAACTTTTGTGTTGCAAGCTTAGCTTAGAAATTTTTTGATAGAATTACATTAAAAAAATTTAATAGCAGCATTTATAGGGTTATCTCCAGGAAGGTATTTCTCCCCTTACTGTAAACGCTGCTAGTCGGCGACCCAGTATTTCACCATCATTTTCTGGGTTTCAGCCGATATGTTTATGCAGCCCTCGAGGTACTTAGGAAGAGTATCTACTTGCATTTTGCATCTCGCAATAAACCGAGTTTAATAACATAATAAATTAAATTTACTAAAACAACAGTAAATTTAAGCAAACATCCCCTGGAAATAAATTGCGCTAATTAGGCCAAAGTATCCCGGAATAATTTGACGTAAATTCCATAACCAAAACATATCCGGAGACATTCAGTTACATTATCCGGAAGAACATTAGGGGTCGAGGAAAATGAAGATTTAGCCAAGCACTCTGTGTGCAGGCGTAACACCTTCTAATCCACCTGAGCATTAATATCCATATATGCATATGTGTGTTGGGTGGCGGCATTCTAAAAGAGAACTCGCAACACCCGAAGCTCGCGCACTCTGTGTTTGTGCGCCTGTATATTACTATACTTTGGCATAATTAGTTATTACTTGGGAATTTACCACGAATGCAAGTTCGGTCTGCTCTTATTTGATTTATCTGCGCAAATTAGATAATATCTGTCTACGGTTGCTCGATAAATTTATTAAGGGCGACTACCAACCCTCACATGCCGTTAGTATTTAATGTATGTATATGAGCGAACGTGGATACAACATACACAATGTTATTATTTGTAATCTACCTTAAACAGTGGAACAAAATTCCGCTGGGAATATTAGAGGGTGGAATCATTAAGTGTGAAACTAACAAGAGTGGTCTCCATTTGCTTGTGCTGAATATAATTTCAGGGATTTTGAACTAATTTGCATTGTTATTATTTATTCTTCAAAATGTGAATTCATGAGGACTGGGGGAGGGGTAATTCAACCATATCATCAGCGTGTAGCTGAGAGCAAACTGACATTGGAGTTGTCTTCTTGTATCTCTGCATGTACTTGTAATTTCGGGTGAATACGCTTATTTTTTAAGAATATTCAGCTTTTAAAGATTTAGCTGATAAAGTTTGATAATTTGAGTTTTCTGTTATTTTTGGAGCAAAATACACTACAGTAAACTAGATGCGAAAAAAATATGCATTGTGCCGAAAAGTAAAATATATTTACTACTAAAAACTTTTTTTGCAAATACTTTTTTTGTTTGTATTATATATTGTATGTAATATTGAGAAAGTTTTTATAATTAAGTATAAAAAGTATTATTTTTGAAAAAAAAAACTCGTGGAGTGAATAAAAACAAAGAGTGAAGAACATACATTTATACACAAAAATCATAGTCTTTAGGGACAGTTTAGGCTGCATAATATGATAAATGAAAAAATGAAAAAAGAGCTTCTGATGGTGCTTGAGCAGTAGGCTGTTCTGTTAATACCAGGTAACCAAAAAAGATTGTGCAATTTTTTAAAAATAGGAACACAAAAAATGGGTTTCATTTAGATTTATTCCGAAAAATAATCACCTTCAGCAAATATTACCTATCCTATCTAGACACAAGATCATATATCCCGTTTCTATAGAAATCTTGCTTTTGAAGAAGTGTATCAACTCGTTTTCCAAAATCTCTCTATTTTTAAATCGCCGATCCCGCATATGGTTGTCCAAGGCAAAAAACAGGTGGTAGTCAGTTGGAGCAAGGTCTGGTGAGCACGGAGAGTGTGGTAGAACTTCCCACTGTAGTCGCACCCAATTATCCCTCGTGATTCTTGCTGTGTGTGGTCTTGCGTTATCTTGTTGTAAGACAATACCTTTTCTGTTGGCCAAAGCAGGCTGCGACCGAAACTCTGCTTATCTGTGCTGAATTGATTTCGGCATTAATGGTTTTTCCACTTGGCAGAAGCTCAAAATGAACAATACCAGCTGTAATCCACCATATACACAACAAAATATTTTGTTGATGAATGCTTGGTTTAGCAGTCAACGGCAATGGATCATTACTGGATAACCAATTATATGAGCACTTAGTGTTACAATACATAATCCATTTTTCATCACACGTCAACATCCGCTCAAAGAATGTTACTAAGTTTTGGCGGGGAAGCAATGATCAGAAGATTGTTAAGCGCTGAAACTTGTTCTCTTCACTCAATTCATGTGGTACCCATTTGCTTAACTTCGTTTTACAAACTGGTGTAAATGCAAATATGAAAATAGGTTCATCACACACATTGAATCTTAATGCAAGATTTTGGTATATCTGACTTGAATCTTTCTCGATTGCCTGCTTGAGAGCGTCGTTGTTGATCGTTGATGGTCTTCCGGAGCGAGGTTTATCTTCCATATTTTCATCTCCAGAGACAAATTTTTTAAACCATTTCTGATCCGTCTGTTCACCTACAGCAGGGGTGGCCAACTTCATTACATATATGATCGACTATTTTTTTTAATGTGTCGCGACCTACCCTCAAAAAATTAACATATTCAAATATGCGCCTAGTGACAGTGGAGAGAGGGTATTAAACCAGCACGATATTTTATCAATAATATTTATTAATTGAAAAATAGACACAGAAAAAATATAATTTAAATTTTATTTCCTTATCTTATCATTAATGGGAAGTCTGCGTCTGCATATCTCCAACCAAGCGTTCATAATTTGGTGTGTATTCAGACA
>JAUIMW010001631.1:0-12085 GCA_033557785.1 Enochrus cinctus
TTTTTCAATATTTATCAATATAACGAAAATTGATTAAACATTTAATACGTTTTTATATTAATGATTGGCGAGAGAGATGTAATTTTTTATCGAAATGTTACGTAATACGGATATTTAAGGATAAATAATAGCTTGTTCCCATATTCGGGAAAACGTTCGCCTTTTGATAGTAACTTCATTTTGTATAAATATTAATAATTGCTAAAGCTAAAAATACATTCATGTCATGTCAAATCAATTTTTTGTGTGGTGTAAAGGTGTGTTATAAATAATTTTTAACAACAATTTACTCTCCCAAATCTTTTTTTTAGGTTTTGCTTTTGCCATCAATTGTTTTCTTACTTTTTACTTAATATAATTGCTTCATGTTTATGCATAAATGTTGGCTATTAATACTATATAATTAACACGATTAAAGATAATATTCATGAGACATGTACACAATATCGTGTAAGCGATCTAAAAATTTCCTACGACAGTAGTTTAAAATTCATTAAGAGAATTTTACTGGTATTTAGTTCTAAAATAATGACACTATTTAAGAGTTAATTACGTTACAAGAAGATTAACCACTAATTAAGATTTGGCATGCAAAACTCTGTCTTATCAAATGAAATCATTAGAAATTTTTTCTTCTTCCCAGGATATCTAAATGTACTTTATTTACAAAACAGATATCTCATTTGAATTTTTCGTTCGTCCATGTAACGAAATTATGGAACTTAATGTCTCCGGTTAATTTACATTAATCTTAATTTATTTTTTATTTTCGTAGCTATCATATTTCTTGAATAAATTTGATCTTGATGCACAAAACCACCAACTGGTCGAGGGGCATTAAAATATAAAAGCATTAGGTCATCAACATAGATCTGGAATATTCATTTGACCAAAGGATGTGGTGCATTTATATATCAAAATTGGGTAATAAGATTGTCATAATCAATTTATGATTGAATTTATCATCCACTGAGCTTATTTGAATATTTTCATGGTTGGTAGTCATCGTAATGAAGGACATAACGGTTGGAATGTATAATCTAACCAGTGCAGTGCATTGGTCGTATTAAACCACAATTTCATATTCCCTCATATTTCATCTAAATTTTAAATTGAATTCTTGTTTTAGGTAATTTTTGTGCGGGATTGGTAAGGCGTAGTAATTATATTTTCTTCTTTAAAATTTTATTATATTAGTTATAGCCGCGCAGTAACAATGTTTATGTCACGGCAATCAAAAACGTTGTTAATAGCTTAACAAAATGTTGTTGAAATTTTATTTTTTATTTTCAATAAACTTACTTCAAACTTTATTGCTGTATTATATTTCGACAGTTTATTGTTTAATATTAACTTTTTATGACGAGGCTTGAATAAAAATTGCGCAAAACGAAAATATTTTTACCATAAGAAGATATTTCGAGAAAATAACTTGTAAAATGCTTTGAGTACATGTGAAGTTTTGAAATAACGTTAATAAATTTTAAATTAACCGTTGAGTTTATTGTTTTACGTCATGCTGAGTTGATATTTTACAGCGGCTGGCGACATATGGTTTATTCCTCTAATTATTTTAATTAATTTAAAAATTTTGTGCTATACCGATATAGAAGCCGTTGATATTTGAATAGCTTGAAATATAATTTGCTGTGGTCGTTGTCTGCTTAGTTCGCGATCCATGTTATTTTAATTAGTTAAGTCAACATCGGAGGAGATAGGTACAATAAATTCAAACGCTGAATAGACTTTAAACACCGATTTAAAAAATAAATTTACCGTATTAACAAGATTATTATTGTTGGTACTTTATTTAATAAGATATTTCCTTTTAGATAATTGCGAAAGTAAATATCTTTATCGTTCTGCATTGCTGTTTGTTTTTATGCGAATTACTAGTCGATAAATACTTTTATGGCTTTTTTCTTTCAGAAAAAGTTGCTGCATTTGTTAATATAGATACCTGTGTATGTGTAACATATTATATTGTCGTAAGACTCCCCAGAGATCACTAATTATTTTTCAATTTATTTCTTTTATGCACAATTTTAAGTTGTGCTTTGAAGATAAGTTTTAACACTATCTAAGGAAGAAGAAATCTCTATTGTTCAAACCCCAGTATAAGAATTCATATGCTGTGTTCAAACTGACTACAAATTGGAAGTTTACACCATAACAAGAGATAAATGCAAGTGGGACAACAAATCACTTTTACGTATTGAATGAAATTATGACTATGTTGAATATAGTTTCAGCGCTATTGTTTCGCATAAGCATGAATAAGAAATGACTACGTTACTGCAAAGAATTATTAGTTGTCTATTACAGCTGCTATTAGGTAGGCTGTCTAGCGTGTATAATTAAATTGTACGCATTTTTTTAAACAATTACATTACAATAAATCCCATTATGGTGCAAACCATAGTTCATGGTTGCATTTATAATAGCACAATACCATAATCGTTTATTATCCTGAATGGGCAGTTTGAATCATGTCATTCTTTGTTTATTTTTAAGGATAAATACCTTGCCCACCTTACCTATTATGTAAGTGAAGTAAAATGCCTTAAATTAGAAAATATTTTGTTTGAATGAAGATGTTAATGAGAATAACAATTTCCATGTTTGTTCGATCTTGCAAGTATGATGTGTAGCATGCATTAGAACTCCTTTAGAATTATGAGTAATTCCGATCTAACATTGTTTGAAGTGACTAATTTTTATAACTATAAAAAAAGTAAAAATTGATTGATCCTTTAGAAAAAACTGTAAAGTCTAAACAAACAAAAAATAAATTCATTTTTTATTGAGCAGTCCTGATATATTAATTAATACCGGGAAAAATTAAATAACACAATTAACAGGGTTTCCTAAAATGTTGTATTCTGCTAACTGCGCATTTCTTATTGATATTTAACAATTGGAAGAAAGAGCAAACAATTCTTAGTTTTCTTAAATGATTAAATGATTAATTTCGGCCCCAAACATATTTATTTGCATTTTTATATTTGAAATAATTGGTTTTCTTAAAAGATGCAGAGATAAATCTATGCATCAGTGCAGGTATTCTTTCGTTAAGCATAATGATTAAGTTGGCAAACGTTATTACACGCACAGCACACAAAGTCTAATTAAAATCGACAAAATAGATATAGATCTAATAATTTAAGACCGTTGGAAAAAAGCTATGGATTAATGACAAAAATTATGATCGCCGATGTATTTCAGGTCGGTTGCGCACACATACAAAGGCAGTAGCATTACATATACATATAAAGCTCTCATACATAGACAAGGTGGTTAGCTTCTTCTGACTTGCACAGCCCCAGGGCCTATAACCAAGAACCCAAGTTGGCTGTGGCTCACAACACTACCTTCGATCCCAACGCAGAAGATAAAACAACCATCTCTTCACTGCATTCCATTATAAGAGTCGTTCTTTGACTTCCTGTCACGTATGAGAGAAGCTATCTCTGTTTTGACTAAGGATTTCTTCCGTATTGCATCTCTTTCTAGCACTTTTTGTTACATATGCTTTTTAAAGCGTTTTTTATTGGCAATATTTAGGCTAGTGATTTTGGTCAGGTTGAGATTTGACAGATTATGTGTCAAGGATGATCACCAGAATTGTTTGATGATGACATTATACATACTTTTCACACGTTTAGAATGTTTATATTTTTTATATTCAATTTGATTTATATATTAATTGTATTTCTAAAAAGCGTACCTTCAATCGCGTACAAATTTAAATTTAAAATAATAAAAAAATATTATTACAGCAGTTAAAATGGAAATCAACACATCGTCATACCATACGGACAATTAATTTGTTTGACAATAATTGAGAAAAACGTACTATAATGTACTTTCATTATTTTTTGTTTCGGTAAACTGCGAGAAAGCAAGATTATTATGGAGTTTATAATAAAAGCTGTAGTATTAAATCACCGATTTGACATCAAAACCACGACTTTCTATTACTGTTATGCAATTTTCAATGTACCTGTTTCAATTCTCGGTGAGACAGGTGTTCTCTTGGCCGACTCCGCAGCCTCTTACTTCACATCACTCGAGGTCTCTCAGTCAGGTGTTTAGTCCCCATTTTTGCCTTCATAATTCTTGCACTTTCGATGAACAATTAAAATTACCTAAACGCGGAAAAATACTCGTCAGGCTGCTTCCTCTTCGGTAAAAGTAACTATCTGGAAATATCGATTTAGCAGTAGTAAATTCAATTCGCCAACATGTTCTATAATAGTTTACTTTCTATAAATTGTGAATTTTATGATGAAATCAATATATCCTAAGTTTCTTGAACCTAAACGAAAGTTTATCTTTATTTGCTATCTTCCTGGTAAAAGCTGTGTTCATGTAGGAAATATTCTAATTAATATATCTGTTTTATTTGCTTTATGTTTCCTTGTAATGTTATGTTTATGTCTATTCTGCCATTCAATTATTGTTTACAACTTCTCATGTATGGCTTTGCGTTTTTTGTATTTGTTATGATATTCAAAGAAAATATTTCATTGACTTATGCAGAAGCTCAAAATAGCTTGCCAAATATCGCCTACGATTGACGCAAAAAGCATAAAGGTAGTGTCATCTTCGCGTTCAACCTGTTTGAATAAGCCCACACAAACTTGGCTGAAAATAAAATAATTCTCTCACACTTGACGGTTGAAAAAATTACGTGGGAAACTCAGTTAGGAAAGATCGTTCGCATAATGCTTTCATTTTCATTAAATTAGGCGTTTCTAGATACACTCGCGTTTTTTTCATTGTTTTTATAATTACAACTCCCACGCTGTTGTATCTTGTATTTACATGATTATCCACCGGAATGACTCCATAAGAGTCAATCACCTTGACAATTACATACACCTACTCTGCAATGCTCGAAACATATTTTACTTATATATCTGTATGCTAAATGTTTACTTATCAATTTTATTGCACATAATTGTCACTTCAGAAATATAAAAATTATATCCCACTCACTTTAAAGTCACAGGTATATATCCTTTTTCCTTATTAGTCTTCCAATAAATAAATCAACTAAATTTTACTAGTTTTTTTAAACTATTTAATATATAGATATAAATAATATTAAGGTAGCTGTCGATTATAACGACTGCTGTTGTTCTTTTAGAGTTTTGGAATTCTCTTATTTTCCGAACACCTGAAACAATAGTACGTCCTAGTGTCTTGAAATTAACAAAACTGCCAAATTGCCAGCGATATTTAGATAAACAAAGAGTATAAAATTTAGTTATATAGGTACAGAATAAAATAGGACATAGAAGAAGGGCCACAAAGATTTGTGAAAGATTTCCCAAGTATTCCGTTGTCTCTTTTCTTTAATATAACAAACTCTATTAGAATACAATTAAAAATAACAAAAGCAGTGTGCTTAGAATAATAAAAAGAAGCAATTTAATAGCCAATTAATTAATCCATAATATTACGTTACATTTAATAACCGTTAATCTTAAAATTGTACGAATTTTTACAGCTACAGATTAACTGTATCAATAGTACTAAATTTTAAAGTGTTTCGAGAACTGTTTCTCTTAATTCTCGATTAATATGCCGATGTCTCTATCTTACATGCTATTACAAAGTTACTGTCCAGACCAAATGCTAATTCAACTCGTAAACTATCGCATATTAGATTTTGTCATTCTTATTTATTTTTACAGATGGACAAGAGCGACGCCAATTAAATATAAACACCAATCCTAGAAATTTATCTGTGATAAAGTGCAATCTCCTGCTTCGAACAGAAAAGGCAAAATGTCCTTAATATTCCGAGGTACGTGATTTGTGGAGTGAGAAACTGTGAATTTAGTTCAGATTATGTTTGATAATCTTATCACTCGAATAACGAGCCCTTCAGCGCGCAGAAGGCACACTTACCATTGTCCTGAAGTCCATTCGGATCCAGAAGATAATGAAGCTGCTACTCCTAGGAAACCTAGGCTTCTGGAGCGTCGGCGGAAGGGTAGAAGAGTTCCTGAGCCCGGGTTAAGGCAAGCTAGAAGTTTGGGCAGGCTGGATGGACTTAAAGAGGTAAGATTTTAATTGATTTTTTTATAAAAAATATTTATAGCACGTGACAAAACTAACGATACAGAGAAAAGGTTTATTCAAGTTTCGTCAGTTATAAAAGGAATTTCAAAATATTTTTTCTGCACGCTTGCCAGAGAATTACTTAATTGGGTGAGCAGCACCCATCTAATTCGGGTGCGGCCCGTGAACTATCGTTCAATTGAATTCTATTAATTCGATTTCATCTAGTTGCACAATGGCACCAACATAATAATTAGTTTAAACAAACGGTTATCTTGTTACAAACGCAGACCAAGCGCGTTCTTGTGTTGGCTGATAAATCGTGGTGTAGGTAATTCAAAACCTCGATGGTTTGAACATGTGACCTCATTTCAGGATTGTCTGGAATGTGTTATGTGTTTTAGATTATAAATTGTAGAAATATAACACTATAAAGGAATTGTAATAAAAGAGGGGACACACCCACCGCTTTAGCCGTCCGCTGGTCTCTCTGGACCAGTTTGCACGCTCCGCTAAAGATTGATAGGTAAATTGTAGCTGAAGTATGTCTTGGTACGATTTTTAACTATACACACTTGAGCAGCTTAACTGTAGTTCGAGCCATTTATCATAGCTGGGCATAGTTAGAAAGTTGCACATACTAAAGCAAAATTATCTCTTTCCATCTGTATGTAGGGATAAAAATTTTGGCACGCTAAATTTAATCTAAATTGTATCCAGGTGTTGCTTGACCATGCAGTGTGCAATTCAATTAGGTTTAGATCGTTTACATAAACAAATTATGTTATACAAAATTTTCGAAGATGTTCGCAAAAATAAAAAATAGTCGCACGGTTATCAGGACAGCAGTAGATGTACCCAAGAAAACTCGAGCGCTATTGTATCATTTAATGAGAGTCAATAACTTTTAGTACGTGTATTTATAAATGAAATAGAAGTCTGCTCCTAGAACTCGAAGGCTTTCTTTATAGCCGACAGTCAGGAACGTGACTGATTAAATACAGAAGGTTATTATTAGGAGAAAGGTGCTTCTCTATTTTTACTTTTTACAGGTAACACTGAAAAAGAAATTCCTAGAAATATCTCCTGTCTGTGATATTTTGTGACTATAGTCACGTTGCAGTTAAAAAAAGTGTTTCAAAAAATTATAGCATGATGCTGCTTACAAAAAATACTTTATATTTTTTGTAACTGTAGTAAATGGCGTATAAAGGTAGTCACGGTAGTCCAAAATATAACTTAATTTGCGCTCAGTTTAATGTACTATTACAAAATAAAACATGATAAGTCAGCTGCTTGTTCATGCTTTTACACCACATCAAGACAAATGGTTTCGTAACATGAAACACAGTACTAAACAATTACGAATTTTGACCTCGTCGACGGTGCACTATATTAAACAATATAAAAAGTTAAGAAAGTTCAAGTTGCGTGGTACACGGCATCGTATAAGTCACAGTTGGAGGTAATACATAAATATAAGTACCATCATCGGTTACTACTACCGTGGTAGTCCACACGTTCGTCAACCTATTACAATTTCAAATTTATGTTCAACAAACTAGTCTGATGCAAGAAAATTATGAAAAATAAATAATACATAACTTCAGTGCCCTCTCCACCATAATGGCCACAAGAGACTGGAAACGTGGGATATTTACAATTTTATATTGGAGGATGAATATCTGCCATATTTTAACGCATCTGATGTTGATGGTCAAAGTTAATCGATCAATTCATGAATTCATGAAAGCGATTTGCAAGAATTACAGCAACGTCATTGATTACTCCTGGAGCTTAACAGGTTTACAAAATGTCTTTCGATTAGACCGGTGTCATAATTTGTCTTATTTTTAAAATGACACTGAAATATTTTATAAGTTATATCTTGCGTACGAGCGTCCAAAAATAGTACTGCCACGACGCAACATAAGAAAATACTTATATAAGACAATGCGCTTACTCTTAGGGAATTATGTGGATATACCAGTTGCTGCCTTGATTTTTTCACTTCGCGCCGAAGTATTTATTTAGGTATTTCGCCATTTTTGTACTTGAGAAAACTACTTTTTAAGTAGACAGAACAGCAATTGCTTCTTTGCTGACTGAGAATGAAATATTAAATGCAAAAGTTTACTTTGTTGATGTTTAGTTCTTTTGCCATAAATACTCCGGAGAAACTAAAAGAAAACTAAAAATTGTAAAGTTTTGGAAAATCTTCCGTATAATTTTTTCAACAAGCGTATAATTAAATTCATTAATAATCCACATAGATTTTTTTCAATAATGGTAATTTGTTATAGTTGTATTATGCGTACATAATAATTTTATTTAAATTATTTTACATGCGTTCATTATATGTTAATGCCGCATAACCAACGCTAAATGTCACTTTAATACTACGAATTCACGTGTATAACGGTTCTTTGCTTGTAAAAAATGTATGTTCGGCATATTAATCCTATTCGATTGCAGCTCAATATATTTTAACTGACACATGAACACGTATCAACGTGAGTAACGAACAGATGTACGAAGCCATATAAAAGTTGTACACAATCATTTGTCTAATACGATTGTAATTACTAATCGTTTCTTTATTAAGTGGGCCTGCCATATTTATATATACGTTGTAGGTGGTTCGAAAATTTTAACACTTAAGAGATATGATACTATCACCATTTAATAGTACCGCTATAATTAAAGAGCAGAAACAGTCCAATGAAACTCAGGCAAATATATCCTTTGCGATAATACAATTTATTCTCATCAATAGATTGTACGTATGAATGGGAAAGTATATTTTTTCGATACGCCACCTGATTAGAAACGACGTATTCATTGAACAAACGTGACAAAATTGATTGTATGCATTTTCAAAATATACAAATAAATAATAGTTGCTTTTAAGGAAAAGAGAAATTGAAAAGTGGGCATGTTCACATGTAGAAGGTAGTGTTCTAAAAAATTCTGCTTAAAAATGAATATGCAGTCGTGCATAAATTTAATTGAACTGTTGTGAAAACCTACAGGCGTTTGTAATAAACTTTGTGCAAAATTACTGAAAAGTTAACTGCGTTTTTTTTTTCAGAGAAAATTGTTTCATTCATCAAAAATTTTATTCCTGGATAATGGTGAAAAATCTCATTTTTCAAACGTTTTGTTGTTAAGCAAAACTCTATGGTTTATTTTTATTTATCAATGCAATTACGTCTCCTTGGTGGTCTTCAGTCAGTCGACTTGTCTTCATTCCGTTTCTTTTTCTATCGTTTTGCAGCAATTCTAAGACGCAAGTATTAACCTATAGGCATGTGTCCTAGTTTTTCAAGATCAAAGAAAGAAACCACGCGTTGGTCTTTAGTTCAAAAGAAGTAAATAAATGCGGAAGAAATAATCCATGAATGGTCTTGTTTCCTCGTTTTGTTACGTGATCCGCGTTATCTATGTCTATAAAATAGGACGTCCAAGGAAAATAACAACTTACAAATGTATCACAGGAAATAGATGATATGCACCACTATCCCACATTATATTTGCTTTATTTAGCTAAGCAGTTTTGGTGTAATATTTTCACGGTTGGTAAGTAGCAAAATGAAAAGTATTAAGAGTTAAACTAGCCAGTAATGAGTATCTTGATTCGAATAAAAATGGTAACCGCAGTTCTCCGGTTTTGTAACAGAAATAATCACGAGTAATACGATATTTGAGTGGAGAGTAAACGAACCAAACGCTGTGCGACATTTCCTTTATAGACTCAACCGTCTTCGTCTTCAAAGTGCGATCTTAGCGTCTTCTTTAGCGAACACGAGCCACGACATGACGGCCTTTTGCTTCCTCTACCATGAAATGCTGGTGTACGCAGAAATAACTGCAATATAAACACTTTCTTAGTCATGCCGTGATGGTCTCTCACGAGAATTTTAATATTAATCATTCCATCTTTTCCCAGAAACAAAATCTTATCAATGTATGATTTATATGATGCTTATTCAGTTTGACTTTTAAATGGAACTCATAAATCATCAGGGCTGATTACAAATTATAATTAACTTAAAAATAATAAGTGATCAAGTTTTCGAAGTGAAATTCAAAAACAACTTCCACTCTGGTTTTTGATTTCACAACTATTTGCTTTAAATTAAAAAGTTAAGCCCGGACTGGCACACCTTGAACGATTGATCGTAAGGAACTAAACTATTTATTAAACATGCTACCTACCATCCTGCACTTTTAAAATCAAAGCACAAAAGGTCGATTCGGCAAATTGAACGCCTGATTGTAGAATCATTGACCATGTAGGACGGACGGAAGTTCCATTGTGAGTGGCAAGGGTCGTCGCGCACCGTAGTCACATACGCCGCTTTTTTAAATCCTGGATCACAAAGTGTAACGCCAATTATGAGCGACAAGGATACCCACATTTGTTGCTTTAATCGAATAATCACAGGAAAACGCAAGCGTAGGACACGGGTAGTTATTTAGTGTCAATTAATGTTATATTTGCAACGTGTCTCTTCTTCCCGAGTTTATTTTTTTTATGTAAAGGACCTTCTTAAATTCCATCCTATCATAATTAAAACATCAAAATTTAAACAGTGTCAAATGTTACTTTGGTTTTCATCTGAATTCACAATCTTAATTTTTAACTTATTTCCTCAAGAGATGTAAATTTTTACTTACTTCCCGTTGTACTTAAATGCACCCAAATACCTCGTTTGAAATAGAATCTTTTATTTACATTGTAGACTGTTCTAAACATTAGATGCAGAAAAAATGTTTCCCTGTCTAATAATTGCGAACAGAATAAGAGAGGGATAGGGAAGGAAGGTCATTTGTGTTTACAAATATACGACAAATATTGACTTCAAACGAGTACACGCGTTCTACGGACGGAATGGGCAAATGTTTGGTAATTCTAATAACATAATGCATAACACAATGTGAACGAATATACGTTCGTTGTTCCGTCACTAGACTCATTAATGTGCTGAACTCTCTTATGCTGAGATTTACTTGTTTTTTTCTATTTTGATGTGGTATTTAATTTATAGATATCTACTTCGCTTGGTATGATTTAGTATTTAAAGATATAGTAGCTTCGATGCTGGCAATTATCAATAAATTAAGAGTGATATTTTGCCTGAGTTGGCGAAGCTGCAAATTTTAAGATGTACTTTTGTAATTATACCAAGCGAAGCAGATATCCGAGACAACGGACAGCGAAGCTGCGAGCATACGCAGCTATTTTTTAAGGTTTATTAAAAATGCTTCTTGAGCAAACACAACTTTATTCTAAAAACTTAACTATACCAAGCGTAGCAGATATCAACAAATTGAATTGCGAAAACTTGCTCAAGTCAGCGAAGCATTAGCAGTTATATTTATCATATTTTTATTTTATGACACTTAGTTATACCAAGCGTTTTTAATCAATAATTAACTGTCCCGGGTCCATTCAAGAGAGCGCCCTTTCGAAAGTGAAATAATGTATAGATTTCTTGTGGGAGTTATTCCCAACTGGCAAAATAGGTGTTTGTTCGAAGGAGAAGTCCGTTAAGAGATTACCCTGTATATTGTTGAAAGTAGTATACTTAATAGTGTAAAAGAAAAGAACATGCATACAAACGTATGCATTTTGTCTAAAAGTCACGTTATATCTTATATTTCGAGCAAAACTCGTACTAACAGGTGCTGGCTATTGTTCGTGGTATAATATTTAAATTTTAAATAACACAGCAAACCGTGTGAATTATATAAAGAAGATTATAAACCTGCATAAGAAAAATGTCCAGGCCTAGTAAACAAGAGACAACATAATGTACTGTTTTTTTATTTTTATGAGAAGAACATTATAGCTTGTTCCTTCATTACGTGCATAGCTTAAGGTTCCAGATATAAAATATCTAGAAACCATTTTTTTTAGTTAGAATAGAAAATTGTACCTATAAACGAAAATATGCCTGTACATTTACGGTACTCTCAAGAAAGAACCCAGCTGAAATAATTACAGGTT
>JAUIMW010001632.1:0-12083 GCA_033557785.1 Enochrus cinctus
CTTTGGAACTAATTTAATTAGTGTAATCATTTTCTAAAAGTTAATGATACATATTAAGATTGTTTGTTTTTAAAAAGATAAAAAAAGTCAAACTTCAGTTATAATGTTCAATAATAATAATACTAGTACGTTGATAATGGAGTACCTGGAGGACATTCCATGTCCCCCAGACCCCCTAGTGGTCCCTCTTACATAGTTTTAAATCAATTTTAATTTCACGTCGAAGCAAAATTAAAAACGCCTGTTTAAGGTAAAATAGTTACGTTACATCTCTATGTAAATCTTCAGACCAACCTCTCAGCTTCAAATGTTAAGCTTAAATGGTGTAAGAATTGTTTATTAACTAAAATGTCCTTGTTACTCCAACCAAGTGTTACATACATTTTGATGCTGTTGTAAACAATTTTGGAGATATTTGGAGGTATTTTCGAAGTCAAATACAAAATCCTGCTTGTTCCTTAGGTTGAAAAGAATGGAATTGAAAAGTTAATCCATTCGGTGATGATTGTTGAAAGCACTTTTATGCAATAGAGACTAAACTTGGCCTATAGATCTTAAAATCTTCCTCGTCGAATTTCTTGAGAATTAATTTGTTCCATGATGATGATATCTCCCTACATCTGTATACAACCTTGCAAGAACCCAATAAACTCCATCTCCTGCGATATTCAGTATATTAACAGTAATTCCGTCTTCTCCTGGAGCAGTATGGCACTTCATGCTTGCAATGCACACTCTATCTCAACTGGAAAAACTTTAAGTATCTTGTTACCTACTCAAATATTAATGTGCAAATTGATGACATGATATAGTTTCTAATATAAATCCTTTACGATGTTTAGTATTCCAACCCTATTGACTGAACAAATCCCATCATGCAACTTTAATTTGTCCTTTTTGTACCGTTTATTTCATTGCTTCAACTTGAAATTAAAATTGATTTCAAAACTATGTAAAAGGGACCACCAGGGGGTCTGGGAGACATGGAACGTCCTCCAGGTATTCTTTAACTAACTTTAGCTTTTGTTGTTAAATAATTTGTCATCGAGTAGTCACCGTATTTAAGCACTGATAAGAAGTACGTAGATAATGGAGTACCTGGAAGACATTCCATGGTCCCTCATATATTGTTTTTAGATCAATTATAATCCAGCGATGAAAGAAAGTAGAAAACTATACAAAAAGAGGACCTCCAGAAAGTCTGGGGGACATGGAATGTTTTCTAGGTGCACTGTTTTCAATGTACTCCTGCCTTCACTGGCTTACTTCTCTTGGTAATCTTCTTATTATCGAGTGATTAAACTTAAACTCAAACAAATAAAAGTATTTAAATATCAACCAACAGAAATTTGATGGTAGTGCACCTGAAGGACATTCCATGTCCCCCAGACCCCCTGGTGGTTCTTTTATGTTATTTTATTCTACTTCAAAAAATTTATGTTAACTAATTTTTCCAAATGAAAGAAGTACTACCAGGGTGTCTAGGGGACATTGAATGCACCCTGGTGGTCGTTCTTTCATTTGGAAAAATCAGTCAATATCCATTTTTTGAAGTAAATTAAAACAACATAAAAAAAAGACCGCCAGGGGGCCTGGGGGACATGGAATGTCCTCTAGGTACTCCATTATCTACGTACTTCTTGTGAGTGTTCAAATATCGTGACTACTTCTTAAAGACGAACTATTTAATAATAAAAATTAAAGTATGTTAAGGGCAGAGTACCTGGAGGGACATGAAACATCCTCCAGGTCGTCTGCCTTAAACGTACTTAAGTTTTTATTGTCAAATGGGCCGTCTTCGTAGAGGAATCACGATATTTAAAAACCAATATGAAGATCTTAGATGGTGGAGTACCTGGAGGACATTCCATGTGCCCCAGACCCCCTGGTGGTCCTCTTTATGAACAGTTTTTAACTCTCTTTCAACGTAAGACTAAAATTGATTTAAAACAATATAAGAGGGACCACCAGGGGGTCTGGGGGACGTGGAATGTACTCCAGGTGTTCTGCCTTCAACGTATTTAAGTTTTTATTTTCAAATAGCTCGTGTTCGTGGAGTAATCGCGATATTTAAGCGCTTATATGAAGAACGCAGCTGGTGGAGTACCTGGTAGTCTTCTTTTTGTACTGTTATTTACTTTCTTTCAACGTTAGATTAAAATTGATTTCTGTTAACATTTCTTTTTTGGAAAATAATAAAAACAATGTAAAAGTTTGGGGGACATGGAATGTCCCTCAGGTACTCTGCTACTTAAATTCTACTGTTTGATTGAATAAACTAAAATAAAGAAAGAACTTCATTAATATTTTTACATATAGATTGGAGGTACGAAGATGGCAATGCACCTAGAGGACATTCCATGTTTACACAGTCCCCGATGGCCCCTATTACTACATGAAATGTCCTCCAGGTGTATTGTCACTACGTACTCTTAACAACTCTATTTATCTAAATTTATTTAATCATTAATAAGAATTTAAGTAGCTGAGTACCTGGAAGACATTCTATGTCCCCCAACCTCCTGGTGATTATTCTTTTAGCATCTCTTTATTGGAATAGAGTATGTAGATGAGTACTTGAAGGACATAGAATGCCCCCCAGATCGCCTGGGAGCCCGTATTTTAAATTATTTTTTTTATATTTCATTACTAGAATAAAGTAAAAAAATATTGCAAAAGTATTGTATATCTCGAGGATATAGAATGAGGTATAGAGGTATAGAAGCAATTAAAATAATGTTTTACATTTGTCGACATACTGAGGTGAAAAATTTTAATTTTGTATTTTTGTTCAAAAATAATCAATTTTAAATATTAATTTTTTAACAGTTAAATTAAGAGCTTTCTCATATCTAACTTATTGTAATTATTTTTATTATTATTTTCTTTATGTTCTTCATTCATTTTAGTGTTTATTTTATGTATTTAGACCAACAGTCTGAACGACATGAAATGTCCTTCAGGTGCACTGTCATCTATAGCCACTTATTTTATAAATAATTATGGAAAATTTAATGTTTTCTAGGTACTCCACTAACTGAGTTCTCCTTATTGTCTTGTGGAGGGCATTCCATAACATCAATGTAATCGATTTTTGTTACCTAAACACCCCGACATCCTTTAGGACAATGTATATATCAGGACAGTTTTTTAGGGAAAGCTATGGAAATGTGCCGTCTTCGTGGAGTAATCACGATATTTAAAAACTAATATGAAGTTCTTAGATGGTGGAGCACCTGTAAGACATTTCATGTCCCCCAGACCCCCTGGTGGTCCTCTTTTTGTACTGTTATTTACTTTCTTTCAACGTAAGACTATAATTGAATTAAAGCAATATAAGAGGGACCACCAGGGGATCTGGGGGACATGGAGGTGACACCAGGTACTCTGTCTTTAACGTACTTAAGTTTTTGTTATTAAATGGTTCGTCTTCGTGGAGTAATCGCAATATTTAAGCCCTATGAAGTACGTTGATGGTGGAATACCTGGAGAACATTTCATTTTATAAAACACAGATGTTCATTTATCGATGGTACAATTTGTTTTATCAGGTTAACGGATACCCTGTTCTTGAGATTTTTTAAGGTTTAATGTATTTTTTTGCCAGTAGCAGGTGAGAAGAATATGGAATGTTCTTGATTTGTTATAAAGTTTCCTGCCTCCAGAGAATAGTTGTTGAGTGAAGTTACTGTTAAGGAGCTGTTTTCAGCTTTTCTTTGTAGTGTTTTTGAAGTTTCTAGTCTTACTAACTTCCATGCTGCTGATATTGTATTTTCTGACTGATTTATGAAAACAGAATTTGCTTCCCGCTTTGTTTATTTATTTCATCTTGATATGTTTTTTTAAGTTTGTTTATACTCTTCTATTTTCGTTATTACTATAATTGTGTACGGAAAGCTTCATTGTAACAAATTATTAAAGTATTGTGAAAAGATGTGCAACTTTGCTGTGCTGTATGATCCTGTTGATAAAAGTCGTTCCAGTCGCTGTTTTCAATCTTATTTATTCTTGTTTTGTTTATTATATAGTATATCTCCTAGATGCCATTTTATGGTTTTTGCAGTATTATTATGTAGATCTGTTTTCGTTTATTCTTGATGACTCGTTAAAAGCTGGCGCATTCCATTTTCTCCTAAAATTTTGAGAAGTCGATCTTTTGTTTTTATTTTTTTTTAATTTACTTATTCAACAAATGTAATTTTTTAAACAATAATCATATTGTAATTTATATTAAAAAAAAAGTAATTTTTGATTTATTATGATTTTACTGAATTAGTTTTGGAGACATGGAATGTTCTCCAGGTAATCTGCGTTCAATGAACTTTTGTTTTTACTATCAAATAGCTCGTCAATATTTAAACACTAATATGAAGTACGTAAATGGTGGAGTACCTAGAGGACATTCCATGTCCCCCAGACCTCCTGGTTATACTCTTTTTGTACTGTTATTTACTTTCTTTCAACGTTAGACTAAAATTTATTTAAAACAATATAAATAGACCACCCCCATGGTGAACATGGAATGTCCTCCAGGTGTTCTGCCTTCAACTAATTTTAGTTTTTATTAATAAATAGTTCGTCTTCGAGGAGCAGTCACGAGATTTAAGCACTGATAAGAAGTACGTAGATAATGGAGTATCAGACCCCCTGGTCCCTCTTACTTTGTTTTTAAATGAATTTTAATTTCACGTCGAAGCAAAGTTAAAAACAGTACAAAAAGGGAACCACCTGGGGGTCTGGGGGACATGGAATGTCCTCTAGGTACCTTACAAACTATACTCTTTATATTAGTTTATCAGACTTAAAGGAGTGAAAACTCTCATCAAGATTTCTTAACACAATTAGAAGTATATAGACAGCATTATGCCTGGAGGACATTCTGTGTCCTCCAGACTCCTTGGTAGACTTTTTTGTATATTGTTTTTAATTTTATTTCAATATAAAACTAAAACTGATTTAAAGACAACGTAAAAGGGACCACCGGGGACTCTGGTGGTTTATTTAATTTTAATTCAATTAAGAAATCTTGATAACACTTCTCACTTTAAATTTAATAAACTAATATAAAGAGTATAAATTGTAGGATATCTGGTTGACATTCCATGTCTGTTTTAATTGTTTATTGTTTCTATTATTTTTCTGCTAAGAGTTGTTTAAGGATTTCTAAGAAAATAATAAGGATTTCTTAGTAGTTCCAAACCCTCCTTGCCTTCAACTAGCTTTAGTTTTTTTTTATTAAAGAGTTCGTCTTCTTGAAGTAGTCGCGATATTTAAACACTAATAGGAATTACGTAGATAATGGAGTACCTGGAGGACATTCCATGTTTCCCAGAGTCCTTGGTGACCACCTCTTACATAGTTTTTAAATTAATTTAATTTTCACGTTGAAGCAAAGTTAAAAATGGTACAAAAAGTGGATCACCAGGGGGTCTGGGGGACATGGAATGTCCTCCAGGTGCTCTGCCTTAAATGTACTCAAGTTTTTATTATCAAATAGCTCGCCTTCTTATAGTGATCGCGATATTAAAGCGCTGATATAAAGTACTTTGATGGTGGAGTATCTGAAGAACATTCCATATCCTCTAAATTCTCTGGTGGTCCTCTTTTTGTAAAGTTTTTTAGCTTTCCTTCAACGTAATATTAAAATTGACTTAAAACAATGTAAGAGGAACCACCAGGAGGTCTGGGGGACATAGAATCTCCTCTAGGTGCTCTGCTTTCAACGTACTCAAGTTTTTACCATCAAATAGCTCGTCTTTGTGGAGTAATCGCGATATTTAAGCGTTAATATGAAGTATGCAGCTGGTGGAGTACCTGAAGGACGTTCCATGACCCCAGACCTCCTGGTGGTCCCTTATATATTGTTTTTAGATTAATTATAATCTAACAATAAAAGAAAGTAGAAAACTGTACAAAAAGAGGACCACCAGAACGTCTGGGGGACAAAGAATGTTCTCCAGGTGCACTGTTATCAATATACTCCTGTCTTCACTAGCTTTATTCTCTTGGTAACCTTCTTATTATCGAGTGATTAAACTGAAACTCAAACAAATAAAAGTATTTAAATATCAATCAAGAATAAGTTAATGTTAGTGCACCTGGAGGACATTCTATGTCCCCCTGACCCCTGGTGACTCTTCTTTTATGTTATTTGAATCTACTTCAAAAAAATGGATGTTTACTGATTTTTTCAAATTTATTAATTTTATATATATTTAATTTTATTTTTTTAAAGACTTTATTTTATTTAAGAACTAGGAGAATTTGTACTGTTATTTACTTTTTTTTCAACGTAAGATTAAAATTGATTTAAAACAATATAAGAAAGACCACCAGGGGGTCTAGGGGACATGAAATGTCCTCCAGGTACTCTGCCTTCAACGTACTCAAGTTTTTACTTTCAAATGACTCGTGTTTGTGGAGTAATCGCGATATTTAAGCGCTAATATAAAGTACGTTGATGGTGGAATAATTGGAGGACATTCCATGTTCCCCAGACTCTCTGGTGGTACTGTTTTTAACTCTCTTTTAACGTCAGATTAAAATTGATTTAAAACAATATAAGAAGAATCACCAGGGGGTCTGGGGGACATGGAATGTCCTCCAGGTGTTTTGCCTTCAACGTACGTCAAGTTTTTATTGTTAAATGGCTCGTCTTCGTGGAGCAATGAGATATTTAAGCGCTAATATGAAGTATGCAGATGATGGAGTACCTGGAGAACATTCCATGTCTCCCAGACCCCCTAGTGGTCTTCTTTTTTTACTGTTTTAATTCTCTTTCAACGTAAGACTAAAATGGATTTAAAGCAATAAAAGAGGGACCACCAGGGGTACTTCGGGACATGAAAAGTCCTCCAGGTGCCCTGCCTTCAACGAACTCAAATTTTTATTATCAAATGGCTCATCTTCGTGGATTAATCGCGATATTTAAGCGTTAATATGAAGTACGTAGATGGTGGATTACCTCAATGCTTTAACATACTTAAATTTTTATGATCAAATGGCTCATGTTTAAAAAGTAATTGCACTAATATGAAGTACGTAGATATTGGAATACCTGGAGAACATTCCATGTCCCCCAGACCCCCTGGTGATCCTCTTTTTGCACTGTTATATACTTTCTTTCAACGTAAGACTAAAATTGATTTAAAACAATATAAAAGCGACCACCAGGGGGTCTGGGAGACATGGAATGTCCTCCAGGTGCTCTGCCTACAACGTACTTAAGTTTTTACTATTAAATAGCTCGTGTTCGTGAAGTAATTGCAATATTTAAGCACTAATATGAAGAAAGTATCAATTATTTATCTTACTATGAAAGACAGTTAATAATAGTACAAAAAGAGGTCTACCAGATAGTGTGGGACATGGAATGTCTGTTTTCAACTAACTTTTGTTTTTATTATTAAATAGTTTGTCTTCAAGGAGTAGTCATGATATTTAAACACTAATATGAAGTACGTAGATAATGGAGTACCTAGAGGACGTTCCATGTCCCCCAGACACCCTGGTGGTCCCTCTTATATTGTTTTTAAATCAATTATAATCTAACGATGAAAGAAAAATGAAAACAGTACAAAAAGAAGACCACCAGAAGGTCTGGGTGACATGGAATGTCCTCCAGGTGCCATGTTTTCAACGTACTTAAGTTTTTACTATCAAATGACTCGTGTTTGCGGAATAATCGCAATATTTAACCGCTAATATAAAGTACTTTGATGGTGGAGTGGACATTCTATGTACCCCAGACTCCCTGGTGGTCTTCTTTTTGTATTCTTTTTAACTTTCTTTTAACGTAAGATTAAAATTGATTTAAAGCAATGTAAGAGAGGTCACCTGGAGGTTTGGGGGACATGGAATATACTCCATTATATTCGTACTTCTTATTAAAACTTAAATATCGTGACTACTCCACGAAGACGAACGATTTAAAATAAAAACTAAAGTTAGCTGAAGACAGAGTGGTCCTCTTTTTGTACCGTTTTTAACTTTGCTTCAACGTGAAATTAAAATTGATCTAAAAACCATGTAAGAAGGACCACTAGAGGGTACTCCATTATATACGTACTTCTTATTAATGTTTAAATATCATGACTATTCCTCGAAGACAAACGATTTAATAATAAAAACTAAAGTTAGTTGAAGACAGAGTACCTTGAAGACATTCGATGTCCCCTAATTCCTCTGGTGGTCCCTCTTACATTGTTTTTCGATCAATTTTAATCTTACGTTGAAAGAAAGTAAATGACAGTACAAAAAGAGGACCACCAGGGAGTCTGGGAGACATAGAATGTTCTCCGGGTATTCTATCATCTATGAACTTCATATTAGTGCTTATATATCGCGATTACTCCATGAATACAAGCCATTTAATAGTGAAAACTTGAGTACGTCGAAGGCAGAACATCTAGAGGACATTCCATGTACACCAAACCCCCTGGTGGTCCCTCTTATATTGTCTTAAATAAATGTTTGTCTTATATTGAAAGAAAGTAGATAACAGTACAAAAAGAGGACCACCAAGGGCTCAGGGGGCATAGAATGTCCTCCAGGTACTCCACTGTCAACGTACTTTATATTAGCGCTTAAATATCGCGATTTCTCCAAGTTGCTCTACTTTCAACATACTTAAGTTTTTATTATCAAATGACTCGTCATTTTGGAGTAATCGCGATATTTAAGCGCTAATATGAAGTACGTAGATGATGGAGCACCTAGAGGACATTCCATGTCTCCCAGAGCCCTTGGTGGTCCTCTTTTTGCACTGTTATTTACTTTCTTTCAACGTAAAACAAAAATTGATTAAAAGCAATATAAGAGGGACCACCAAATGTCTGGAGAACATGGAATGTTCTCCAGGTGATCTGTCTTCAACATACTTAAATTTTTATTTCAAATGAATCGTCTTTGTGGAGTAATCGCGATATTTAAGTAATAATATGAAGATCGTAAATGGTGGAATACCTGAAAGACATTACATGTCCCCCAGACTCTCCGATAGTCTCCTTTTTGTACCGTTATTTGCTTTCTTTCAACGTAAGACTAAAATTGATTTAAAACAATATAAGAGAGACCACCATGTCCCCCAGGTGTTTTGTCTTCAAAGTGCTTAAGTTTTTATTATCAAATGGTTCGTTTTCGTGGCGTAATCGCGATATTTAAACGCTAATATGAAGTACATATAATCCAACGATGAAAGAAAGTTCAAAATAGTACAAAAAGAGGACCACCAGAGGATCTGAGTGACATAGAATGTCCTTCAGGTGCTCTGCCTTCAACGTACTTAAGTTTTTACTATCAAATGGAGAACCTGGAAGACATCCCATGTTCCCAAGATCCCCTGGTGGCCCTCTTTTTATACTGTTATTTACTTTCTTCCAACGTTAGATTAAAATTGATTTAAAGCAATATAAGAGGGACCACTAAGGGGGTCTGGGGGTCCTCCAGGTAGTCCACCGTTCACGTACTTCATATTGCTGTTTAAATATCGCGATTCTTCTGCAAACAAGAGTCATTTGATAGTATAAACTTAAGTACGTTGAAGGCATAGCACCTGGAGGACATTCCATATCCCCAGACCCCCTGGTGGTTCTTCTTATATTGCTTTAAATCAATTTTAGTCTTACGTTGAAAAAAAGTCAATTAAAATTCAAAAAGAGGACCACCAGGGAGGTTTGAGGGACATGGAATGTCCTCCAAGTGCTCTACCATCTACGTAGTTCATATTAGCGCTTAAATATCGCGATTACTCTGCGAAGATGAACCATTTGATAATAAAAACTTAAGTATGTTGAAAGCAGAGCACCTGGAGGACATTCCATGTCTCCCAGACCCCCTGGTGATCCCCTTTTTGTACCGTTTTTAACTTTACTTCAACGTGAAATTAAAATTGATTTAAAAACTATGTAAGAGGGACCATCAGGGGGTCTGGGGGACATGGAATGTCCTCCAGGTACTCCATTATCTACATACTTCTTATCAGTGCTTAAATATCGTGACTACTCCTCGAAGACGAACTATTTAATAATGAAAACTGAAGTACGTTAAGGGTAGAGGGTGATTACTCTTTTACTGATAAAATTTTGTTAGTATTCCTTTTTTCGAAAAGAATAAAAACAGCGTAAAAGTGATTAAAAATCAGCAAGCATCTCTTTTTTGAAATGGAGTAACACAGTTTTCTAGGTGCTCCTAATTGACAATTTTTTAATTTTTTTTAACTTCTTTAACAAGAAGAACGTGCAGACGAGTACTTGAAGGACATAGAACGTCTTCCAGATCCTTGAAGACGAACTATTTGTTAATAAAAACCGAAGTAAATTGAGGGTAAAGTATTTGGAGGGAATTCCATGTCCTCCAGACCCCCTAGTGGCCTTCATTTTACACCGTTTTTAACTTTGCTTCAACTTGAAATTTAATGTGACTTAAAAACTATTTAAGAGGGACCACCAGGGGGTCTGGGGGACATGGAATGTCCTCCAGGTACTCCATAATCTACGTATTTCTTATCGGTGCTTATATATCGTGACTAGTCCTCGAAGATGAACTATTAAT
Source organism: Enochrus cinctus (assembly GCA_033557785.1). Taxonomy (NCBI): domain Eukaryota; kingdom Metazoa; phylum Arthropoda; class Insecta; order Coleoptera; family Hydrophilidae; genus Enochrus; species Enochrus cinctus. The sequence goes on from JAUIMW010001632.1 coordinate 10,552, forward strand.
AAACTAATAATAAAAACTAAAGTTAGTCGAAGACAAAACACAGGACATTCCATGTCCCTCAGACTCCCTGGTGGTCCCCTGGGGGACATGGAATGTCCTTCCGGTACTCCATTATCTACGTACTTTCAGTGCTTAAATATCGTGGCTACTCCTCGAAGGCGAACTATTTATTAATAAAAACTGAAGTACGTTAAGGGCAGAGTATCTGGAGAACACTGCATGTTCCCCAACCTCCTGGTGATTATTCTTTTACTGATAAAATTTTGTTGGTATTTCTTTTTTCGAAAAGAATAAGAACAGCCTAAAATTGATTAAAAATCAGCAAGCATCTCTTTCTTGAAATAGAGTAGCACCGTCTTCTAGATGCTCCTAACTAATTGAAGATTTTTTTATTTCTTTAAATTTCTTTAACAAGAAGAACGTGCAGATAAGTACTTGAAGGACGTAGAATATCCTCCAGATCCTCGAAGACGAACTATTTGATAATAAAAACCGAAGTGAATTAAGGGCAAAGTATTTGGAGGGAATTCCATGTCCTCCAGACCCCCTAGTGGCCTTCATTTTACACCGTTTTTAACTTTTTTAAACTAGTTAAGAGGAACTACTAGGGGGTCTGGGGGACATGGAATGTCCTCCAGGTACTCTATAATCTACGTATTTCTTATCAGTGCTTATATATCGTGACTACTCCTCGAAGATGAACTATTTAATAATAAAAACTAAAGTAAGTTAAAGACAGAGTGGTCCCTTTTTTGTACCGTTTTTAACTTTGCTTTAACGTGGAATTAAAATTGATTTAAAAACTATGTGAAAGGGACCACCAGGGGGTCTGAGGGACATAGAATATTCTCCAGGTACTCCATTATCTACGTACTTTTTATCAGTGCTTAAATATCGTGACTACTCCTTGAAGACGAACTATTTAATAATAAAAACTAAAGTACGTTAAGGGCAGAGTATCTGGACACCGTCTTCTAGGTGCTCCTAACTAATTAACGATTTTTTTATTTCTTTAAATTCCTTTAACAAGAAGAACGTGTAGATGAGTACTTGAAGGACATAGAATATCCTCTAGATCCCCTGGGGGTCTGTCTTTCAAATTACTTTTTTTACCCTTCCATATTAAAGTAAAGTAAAAAAATATTGCAAAAGGAGGATCACTAGAAAGCCTCGAGGGTATAGAATTGGGAAGCCAAAAGAAATAAAGAAGTGTAAGCAGGAGTACATTTATAGCAGTGCACCTGGAGGGTATTCCATGTCTTTCAGATCCCCTGGTGGTCCTTTTTTTGTACTGCTTATTACTTTCTTTCAACGTTAGACTAAAATTGATTTAAAACAATATAAGAGGAAGCTCTGCCATCAACGTACTTAAGTTTTTACTATCAAAGGACACTTGTTTGTAGAGGAATCGCGATATTTAAACACAAATATGAAGTACGTATGCTGAGGGCAAAGGTAGAAATGAAAAGAGGAAAAGAGATGAAGGTCAAACAGAATGGAAAGAGGAAGGTGAGACAAAAAATAAAGGTTTA
>JAUIMW010001633.1:0-12082 GCA_033557785.1 Enochrus cinctus
TTAACATTCAGTTTTTTCCAAAATATTTACATTATAATCACAGGACGTAATAAATACATGGTTTTTATGTTTGTTTTTTTTTAATATTATTTTATCAACAATTTTATGTTTGACTTCTTCCACTATATCAGGATGTAGTCTTTCCAGCTCATCTAGGGATTCCTTATTTGAGAATCCTATCTGTATCCGTTGACCATAAACACTGGATCACAGGTTTGTGATTCTTTATATGTTTATTCTTATTCTATGATGTTATGTTTTCTTTGTCTTTAATTGCAATTCTGTGTATCTCATTTTGGGCTTCTGACTGACTTTCTACAATTATAACTCCATTTTGAGTGTGTCTAATTTGTTTCAGATTTCCTCCTACTCATTGTGTAGATATTTCATTTTTTTACATTTTCTGGCCATCCTGTGGGATGATAATATCTTGTATTCTTATAGTTTCATACTTTTTTCTTCCTTTTGGTGTTTCCAATTGCTAAATTTTTGTTTTTGAGGAAGCATTTTTGATATTATTTGTGTAAGGTCTGTTTTGTTTTACATCAAATTTTTAATTTATTAGATATTATTTTAACTTTTTGTGATCAACAGTTCAATATAACGCATTCAATTGTTATTATTTCCAATAGTTACAATAACATTAGAGTACATAAGAAATATTTGCAAGTCGGGAACGCGTTTACGCCCAAATGAAGCAAATAAAGTTCAAAACTTGTGTAACCGTATCTCCCGAAATGTTTGTAATATTTTTCCACTCTCAAAGCTAACATTCGCGACTATATTTTTATATTAATTTTTTAAACTTAATTTTTGCCGGCAACTTCAAAATATGTATTTAGAACAAGAACAATAGAAAAGTTAATTAAAGGAAAAGATCTGTTACTTTTCAATTTACAAAAATGTTTAGTGTTAACTTATACATAAAAAATCCATATTTAAATAATAATAAAAGGAACGATAATATAGTAAAAAAGGGAGTTGGGAATTTATTTCATATATAATGACAGCTTTTCTAAGCATATTGGTAATCTTGTAATTCTTATGGAAGACCTAAGCTCGGGATTATTAATAAAGTTTTAGTAGCATCGCATATATCTTGGCAAGTAATTGTAAATGGTTCTTTCTGCAAAACGGATACGTTCAAATTACTATAGGTACACTTTGAGGTACACATTTCAAAATACACGTGATTGAAGGTATGTATTCTAAAATATTGGTTCAGGAATGACGACTTTAGCTCCATCTGATTAGTACTCAATTGTATCGATTGGACGCGCAGTTGATGAGCTGATAAGCTTTACTTACTACTACAAAAATGTACACCATTGTTCAAATTTCATGATCACACTATAATTGCATAAGCAAAATGTGGTCATTAGATTTGGAGCAGGATCTACAAAATTGGCAGAATGATTGATATGCTTAAATAAATAGTTTTTTTTTTGCGTCCATAAACTGTCTATGATGGGAAGATGGGAAAAGAGTGCGATGAGTATAAAATATTTTTTACAATTTTTGTGTAATAAATGTGTATTTTCAATAAAAAATTCAGTTTTATATTTACAGACTTGGAACATGATACTGGGTATTAGAGAAAATGACTAAAAATAATTTGACTAAGAACTGTCATTTACATCATAACCTATACTAAAATAATTGTATATCAGATATATAAATTTAAAAAAATGCCAAATACAAGAAGTTCCAAGACAAATCAGTCGCCACATTCTGTTAGAATTATACCAATACAAATCGAATCACATGAATTAACTGTTGAGTCAACTATTGACAATAAATCAACTTTGGAAAAAACAAGTGATAAAAGTGAGACAAAACCCAATATAATTGAAGATGAATTAATAGAAAAACCTACTTCTTCAAATGTGATAGATGTTGGAAAAAATGAGGGACAGGTATAGTAATTAATAATTTTTAAATAACAGGAAATCTGTGTACTTTAGGATATATATACGAGAGTATATATGTTTCTATATTTTATAATTTTTCAGTATTTTTTGTGACTACATTTCTTTAATGTGGTGCCTAACAGATTTCATTTGATTATCATACACTTCAATACAACCTGTTACACCCATGCCTCGCTTTACGGCCTAGATACCTTCCATGAAATTTGGCAGCAAAGCGAAAAGAGCCGTATAAGGAATCAATTATTCTAATACAAATTTATACAAATTCAATGGGATCGGTTCCAAATTTGTTAAATATGTAACATGGTTTATTATTCAAAATGCATTTTTTCTTTTTATTTCATTTAAATCAAAAATACATACATAACAAGTACATACATTTGTACATTAAATAATAACACACTCCAAAAACCAACAATAATTTATAAACAAAAATGAAACAACTTCATGTTACATAAAATATGTGTATGTATACATACATAATTCTTTTTTTAATGGCTTTAATCTGAAGACTATGAAGAAATGGTAACCTGCAGATCATTTTCGTCATCATTTTTCGCTGGTAAGGATGGGCCTGGCTTAAAAAAATTATCCAACGTTGTTTGTCTTGCCTTCTTGTCTATTTAGTTCTTCAGTGACTTATAACAACTAATGGCTGAGTTAATTTCTCGAGAAACTTTAGAGCTACGTTTGACATCAGGATCGTTTTAAAGGAGGATGTTTATTCCTTGTTTGAAATAGGAATTGGATACAACAGGCTCTTTCTCTTCATCAAATGCCGGTTCTGCTTGCAACTGAATGAGTTCCTCATATGAAAGGGGTTCCCTATCAGCTTCAAGTAGATCAAGCATATCACGTTTGATCAAATCTTCAAAGCCGAGATCATATGCTACACCCAAAATGTTTTGCCTAATTTTAGAAAGGAAATTAACTTCTACATCAGTACTTTTTCACATTCTGGCCATATTTTTTTCCAAACATTGATTGTTGTTAATTTTAATTCCTTCCATGATTCACTGACGCTGTTAACAGCATCCTTGATGTTATAGTTTTTCCAAAATGTTTTAATTTAAGATTTACATCGGTTTCTCTTATAAGTTGTCAGAAAGTTCGGCGTAGGTAATATGCCTTAAAAGTGGCTATTGCACCCTGATCCATTGGTTCGATTAGAGCTGTTGTATTTTTCGGAAGGTAGTCAATCATGACATCTTCAGAAAGTTTGGATAAATTATCTAAAAATAGCAAATCCTTGCTGCTTAAGTTATTGTCTCGCAAATATTTTTTCACTTCTGTGCAAAAGTGATTTTTGAACCAATCCTCAAAAGTAGCTGCAGTCATCCAAGCTTTCTTGTTGGGTCTCCATATGACGGGTAATTGATTTTTATTAAGTCCTTTAAGAGGCCTTGGGTTTTTGGACAAATATATTAAAAGTGGTTTTTTTAGAGCCAAGGTGGCTCGATCGACGAACGACTGGTCAGTGCTACCCGCAGTTAAGCGAAGTCGACTCAATCTTATCTCGGCTGGGTGACTGGTCTGGGGCCGGGGTACCTTGGTCCGCGCCAAATTGGCCAGGATTGGGAAGCAGATCTTTTTTTTTTATAAAGCTTAAAATCCCCATGGCATTTGCACCAAGTACGTTAAACACTTAATCAGGTTTATAACCACCCCTTTCAATAATTCTCTTTAAAATGTTGGGACATTCCTTAGATGCGGCCTCATTGCCGCTACCTGCTTCACCTTTCATTTTCAAATTAAATCTATTTTTAAATTTTTCTAACCATCCTAGGCTTCCTTGGAATGTGATATCTTCAGTAGATTCATGGTTATCTCGATTCTTCAAATTTTCAAAGCTTTTTCCTGGATAGTCATTTGGCTCATTGGCATTCTCCATTTTTTCCATAATCCAGTTTCTTCATTTAACATGTTTTTGAACTTTAAAACATTAAACAAAAAATACACATTGGTTTTACATAATACTTAATAATAATATTACAAATACGATAACTCAATTGCTTTCGTTAATGATACTAAGTTGTTCGACATCTGAATCAGAATTATCTTTAATAATTTCGTCTGAATTTGATTTTCAGCTTCTAAAGCCATTTGGACCATTAGGCGACCCCTCGACAAAGCCATCACTAAATATAAGTCACTACTTATTTACAAAACAAAAAACCACAAAGTCACAACACTGTCCGCTCACGACACAAAAAGTTACGCCTGACATGTGCCTATGGTATAAAAGACCGAACCGTACTTTCAAGGGTGCTAAAAAAAAAATGCCCTGTCTACCACCCTATCACTAACAGATAGGTTGGGGAATAAGTGGAGTCTTAAAGAAGGCTTAAGTTAAAATTGCGGCCATAGATCAATTTTTCAAAAAGCGCGGTCTTTTCGACCACGTTAGTGTGTAACAAAGTGTTAAAGGTGTAGTAGTTTGCAAATATGCTTTAATGTCTTAATAAAAAAATACATATAAATTTTTAATTTGTACATAGATACATATGTTCTTACTATCCAAAAATGTTTCTAATTGTTTCCAATTTTTCCAGTTAATGTGTAACAATTAGTAATAAATATGTACATAAAACACTCACAGACAAGTCTAAACCAGCCGCTTTATGAGCACACACTGAATAATGCTCGTAAACAAGAGGAAATAGAAAAGAGTGTGCATCGAGATTGCCCTTGAGCAAGATTGGTAACATGTATACTTTATCCACTATAAGAAGGGCCTAGTTTGCTCATCATAAACCATACTTATGGGTGTGTAATACGAATCAAATGAATCTAAAGCGTTATGTTTTTTGAAATTGTAATAGCAATAATAATTTTAATGAACTGTCATTTATTTTTTTGAGTACTAATTTACAAAAATGTTAAAATTTCAATAAAAAAAAACACTAAAACAAACATTGAATACAAAAAAAATATTAACATTTTATTCTGATTATGCAGAAGATGAATTGGTGATGATGTCATGATCTATTACATTGTCAAAATTGTGGCCAAGTTGCCACATTTTTTTCTTCCTCTTTAATTACATCATTCAACGCAATTATTCTATTTTTTTAGAGTTATGGAATTGCTATTGTTGTTTTTTATATAATTTCTTATTTGCGCCTATGCCATTTCAATAAGAATTCCATTATTGTAATAAATTATGCTAAAAAAAATAACACGGCAACAAGGGATAATGGTTCAACGACCGTGGGCGTTGCTGGCCTTTTTACTTGTATTTTTGTGTATCATAAAAGCCCTTCTTATAACGGATAGAGTATAGATATATTGACATCGAAAAAAAGTTTTTTTGCTGTTTTAGCGAAACATTTTAGGCTGTAAATCGAAAACGTGCCTTAATTGAAGAGCGTCGTTATAGCAAAATGCCGTATGGGTGTATAACCAACTTTCATTTCTTAATTATTTTGCTTTTATTGCCAATCAAAAACAGTTAATTGTTTCTTCTTTTTTTATTAAGGGGCTACTTTAGCACATGACATCTTGTGAAACTCGTAAATATTACCGTTGATATTTACTTTTCAATGCAAATGTCTATACACACATGTGCTGGCGAAGATCAGGACACTGAAAACTTGGGAATTACTTTTGATTTTCATAGATTTTTGACATTTTTAATTACTATTTTTGATATATATTAATGATTTTGTTAATCTCTTAATGTAAGGATTAATTTCCAGTTTTCGATTGTGTAATCGAATTTTTTTCTTGGTTTTATTTGCTATTTATACATTCAATGGGAAAAAAATTATTTAGGTGGCTTACTACGTGTTTTTCACTTGTCGGGAAATGTATAAAACTTTGAAACGCAACAAGTCCATTAAAATGTATGGATAAAAAAGGCAAAAAAGACCGTAAATTTTTATTGAACATCAATTATGGTATCAATTCTAGTTTTTTACAAGAATATATATTAAATTCAATCTTATCCGAGTCTAGAAAGAGAAGGTAAAATTTTTTTAAAACTCCTAAAATTGACGCTAAAAGACTTGTAAAAGTAGATTGGCAAAAAAAGGTTACAAAAAAAAACACAATTTTTTATCATAAATTACAATAGCAATATTACTTTGTTACAAGTATATATAGTAGTCTAAATTTCTTCGTATCCAGAAACAGCCTCATGTCATAAACGAGCGAGTACGTTAAGTTTTACAATGAAAAATGTAAATACATTTATTTAACTTGATTTTTTGATTTTTTAGTTTGTTGAATTATCTTCTTACACACATTGTAATTAAAGAATCAAATGATCACAATCATTGTACACATATATTACTGCTAATAATACACAGTGTATTATAATTATAATTAACATATATATAAAAGTTGTAGGGCAAAAATGTATAAGAACGTTCAATGTTGAAAGACTTGTTACAATAACCGTTCATTAAGTCTTCTTTAGCAATGTTTTTTAATGCGTTTTTGTTAATTTAATAAATAATATTTTCACTTTACTATGGAGGTTAGTAAACCAATTAAATTTTACTACTTAGATACATAATTAAGGGAAAAAATTGATTGAATTTTTTCAAATATTTCTACAACCATCAGTAGTATTTAAAAATTCAAAATAAAAATCTAATTGAATTGATGATGCTAATCTGTTGTTTCAGATCCATTTTGCAACAGAATAATTGTTTATATTAACGTATTAACAATGAACATTAGAAAATTAAGTGCACAGTATTATACATTTTTATCCGGTAATCCTGTTACTGATGTTACTGAACTGGTGCATCAAATGCGACGTTGACAAATGTTTAAAGCCTGGTTTGTATAGATAGATGCTTAATTGCCACATTCATTTAAATAATGTATTTGCAGTGAACTGTTTAGGTTAAATTCATCATTAGAGAAAGATTTAAGTACCTATTGTTTGTCAACTATTTGTTTGATTACGATTATTGAAATTAAAAATAACAGTTTATTTATATCAAAATTCTTGCCAAAATCCGGTGACAGTCAGTAAACCAATGAATTTCCCAGGTTTCTATTAGCTACAGTAACATTTTATACAGGATTGTTTTTTTACCCTAATACTTTGTTGCGTCGACTGTAATAATATTGAATTAGTAAAATTTTTAAATTGATTCTTTTATTTTTTCATACCCGGAAAGATATATATTGACACAATTTAAAATAAACTAATAAATAATTTTCTATTGACTTGAATTTTCGAATCATAATTACAACTTATTAAATTTACAGTATCTTTTAATTAATTTTTATATCTGAAACATCTATATCGATTAAAACCACTTTCGAATGTTCATTCCAACTGTAGAAAATTATAAAATTCTTTCTAACCAAACATTTCCACTTAAAATAAAACAGGTGGATAAAATTCCATCATTATCAGATGTGTAGTAATAGTATTTATAAATTCACAAATTTCGTAAAAAACACTTTTGTTCAAAATTCAAAATGTGTAAGAACGTCTTTAATCATCACCAAGGATTTTGAAATTTATTAAAAGCACAAAAGTGTATATTTGGCTTCGGATTGGACTGATATAATACGGGTAATTTTTTTTTTATTGTAATCACTTAGATGACAGGAGATTCTTTTTCGACGATAGAAGTTTATACATGTTTAATAATGGCAATAAGAGCACTATACTTGTCATATATTAATGATATTCTCATATTTTCTACAGTTCTTTGTTCTGTCCATGTTAATGCTTTTTAATTAGTACAGTAAAACTCAATAAAAACAACCTCACAATAGCCGACGGGCTTACCTTTAAATTTCATAACCTGGAACTACCAGTCAGTTGGGGACTAGTGAAATTGCAAGTGAAACAGATAGACAGAGTTTGCTAAGTTAGCAAGCAACGTAGCTATGAACATAGATAACTATAATTTTAGCAAGGTTAAGAAGATAACTGGCAAGACGCATTACATAGTAACAGTTTTTCTCAGTGAGTTTTAGAAAAATTTAGTGGTGCATGTATAATGACTAAAATTGAATACAACGTTATCCTTTGAAATAAAGCTGTGAATTGCGAAAGTGGGCATGAAGATACTAAGAAAAATAGAATAGAATAAATATATTTAGAATAATACATGTTCCTTGTATCGTATCTAAAATAGGTTGTTACAATGTAGGTGAACGATAACCTAGGTTTTAAATCATTTTGGGTTTCCTGAAAACCCTTGATTGAATATCGTCTCATCATATTTAACTCATCAATATGGACCCATCAAATACAGTTAGAAAGGTTTTCTGTCAATTTTGACAACATACAATAAATGTTTCTCTTCACTAGCTTTTGATGAAGAATTGTTAATATTAATGGATATTTTATGCCTTATAATATTTCTAAATTATTAAAAAATATCAAAATGTAAGTGGTTCTTAACCTTTTAGTAGTAGTGCCCGGCTTTTTAGGTTGAGTGGACTTTATTATATAATGGTCATTTAAAAAGTAAATTTTTCACATATTGTGCTGGAAAATATATAAACTGGCTGTAGTGCATTGGCATTTTTGTCTGCTGTAGAATGATTTTTGTATCTAAACTACGCAGAACAAAATAGGAATCACATACTGAAATATCGATAACTTTTTAAATTAAATCAGAAACCCAATAAAAATTTTAATAATAATATAATAAAAGTTTTTTGTCATGATGAAAAAACCTGAACATGTGAAATTGAATGATATGTATTAAATCAATTTTACTCTGTACACCAAACCTGCAAATTGTACTATTGTCCCTGCAACAGAGGACAAGAACGGCTAAGAAACTTGCATTTTGAAGTAATTGGAAGTAATCAAGCGTAATATACTTCTTGCGATCCAGTTATATTCAAGATGAGCTATTGTTTCCTATTGAACTTTAGCAAATCGCAGAGGAGAAATTTTGCAGCAGAACATGCAAATTGGAATTTAAAACAATGGGGCTATGTTTTTTTCACAGATGAATCCAGATTCTGTCTTTACTCTAATGATGTAAGGCAAGTAGGAACTTTCAGAGGTGGCTTAGTGAAGATATGGGACAGGAAGTTTGAATGAGCGTACTGCCTTTTGCGTTTTTGAGACCAACACCCTAATAGTCAGACATTACACTGATAAGGACCCTGATTTTATTTTACGACAGGATAGTACAAGGTCTGCTACTACAGGGGTAGCTCATAATTTGTTTGAGGTCAAAAATCTTAGACTCAAGGAGTGGCCATTTAAGATCCCTGATATTTTTGGAATATATTGGGATGAAGATTGTGAGATTGACCAGGGACGAATATCCTTCAGACATTTGAAGAACAGTTTCGGGAGGAATGGAACAATATCCCTCAACACATGATTCGTCGGCTCATAGAATCTATTCCTAGACATTGTGCTGAAGGGGAGGGAGTACACGTTATTAGTTTTTGGTATTATTTATTAGTTTTGGGATTTTTATAATTTTATCAAGAGTATTATTATACATTTTTTTCTTAATTCTTGTTTGTTTAATGCTTTGGCATTTAGCATTAGCTCACAAAATTATGCTGATTTAAATAAGTGATACCTATTTCATTGTGGATAGTTTATAATTAATTTAAATAATGACGCATCATTGAAATTTCTTAATTTATGCCCATATCGCGATAAAAAAAAGCATGTAGAAAAATGTGCTCGGCTTTTTAAACCAGGATCTACTACTGGAGGGTCGACTAAACTACACATTATTATTTTTAAGTTTCAGAAACCGAGTTTATAATAGACATTTATTTACCATTATATAGTCCTTATAATTAATTTTTATAAAACAGGCCAAAATGTAGCACATTAATTTTGGGGTAAAAAAACAATGTACATTTAAAATATATTTTTTTCCACTGTAAGTGCAGTATTATTGTTTGAATGTCTGTAAATACAATTTACCTTAAAGTGATTATTGGCAACGGAAATTAATTAAAAATTAATTTCCCATAGGGAAAATGTTTTAAAAATATTATTAAATCCCAAAAAAAAAATAGTTATTTCCCACCAATCTTCTCTTTTAATTACTATGTAAACATCACATATACAGTGTGGAACAGCCAAATGGAATAAATTCGATAATGAATAAATGAAGACGTGTTGGGAAAAACGCTTGGACATGTTGATTTGTATTTTTAAATGCGCATTTGTAAAAAAAAAAAAAATAATTATATAGGGTGTGTCATGTGACAATGGCCAATACCAACTATCTTACTTTAAATGCAATTTATTTTTTGTGTTCTTCAGAAAATTCTAGACACAATTCATGTACAATATCTAACTTCAACTGTTTGGGAAAAATTAAGTGTTTTCAGATTTATTACAAAAATTAACATTAAGAAAAGAAAATTATTTTACTACACAAATTCGCTACATTACACTAAAAACCTAATAAGTAATACTGATTATTTCTCAATAATGTAAACAAACAATAAAAAAACATTAACGTCAATGTAGGAAATGTTCAAAATACTTGCCGCAAACGTCTTGACAACATGCTAAAAGAAGTTTAATGGCATCAAATCGGAAGATCATGCTGGCGATTCTATCGATCCGCACCTCCCTGTCCACCAATTTGGAAAAATTTGGCTCAGGTCACACCTGAGGTATTGAGTAACGTTAAAAGACATTTCTATACCGAAGTAGCATGTTGCCAAGATGTTCGCAGCGAGCATTTATTTACATTATTGAGAAATAATCAGTATTACTTATTAAGTTTTCAGTGTAACGTAGCGAATAAGTGAAATAAAATAATTTTCTTTTCTTAATGTTAATTTTTGTAATAAATTTGAAAACATTAAGTTGAAGATAGGTATAGGATATTGTACATGAATTCTGTCTAGAATTTTCTGAAGAATCCAAAAAATAAATAATATACAGGGGTTGCATTTAAAATAAGAAAATTGGTATTGGTCACTGTCACATGACACACCTTATATAATTTTTTTTTTGAAAAAAATTGCACATTCTAAAATACCAATCGACTTGTCCAAGCGTTTTTCCCAACATCCCTCATTTATTCCTTATCAAATTTATTCCATTTGGCTGTTCCACACTGTATAGTATACCCCTTTAAAATATTTTTTTTAACCAGCAAATGAAAATAATATAAAAATTAGCAGTTTCACTTGCTTAACAAATTCTATACAGATTTTATAGGTATATAATAGAATGAATGTTAATTTTCTTATAGGAACATTAAAATATGAACAATTTATTAAAAAAATACCATTCATACTTGATGTTGAATTTCGTTATATATGAAGTTAGTTGGTATTGTGAGACAAAAAGGTATGAGGCTGTCAAAATTTCAGTACTAATTCAAGTCATGTCTTATATGATTTGTGTGTGGCACCAAGTATTTAAAAAAAAAGTTTAAAACCTAATATCAAAGCGACTGTTGGTGTAAAGCTATTATCGGCATATATTACAATTTTAACATTCTTAAGGTGAGGTATTATATCATTTAAATAAATCTAAAAAAAGGGCTCTTAAATAATTATTAGAGAAATCGTAAATGCCAGATCTGATAAACTTGGTAATAGATTAATGTATCATAAATTGCATAACAATTTTGGATCACTAACCTTTGTAATTGTAATTCGCATTACCATAGTGAATTAATTAAATAAAAATGTTACATATTCCGTAATAAAACGATGGCAAAAACTCAAAATGGACGCCATGAGTACCTGATTTTGTAGAATTAATTGAAAATTCTATAATCTCATTACTTATTACCTGCAAAAATGGCTGTTATTGGAATTGATACATGTTTCATATTAATAAAAAAGTTATTTGAAATGGTTTTACGCATTGCACAAAATAGTAATTCATTTCATCATTTGTTTCCAAATGTGAGTTCTTTTATTTAAAGCATTTAACTTTATCAATACTCATAGTGAAAATGTTTATGTTACATCCTTGTGATGACATGCAGAAATGTACTATAATTTACATATGTATTTGTAAGATACAGAATAGATAAAAATAGATTTCTTAAATCTTTATTGTCTTCCATTATTTTCAACTTTTTCTTTTTTTTTAGAAGTGTTTCTTTAGCAAACCAAATTTTTTTCCTGGTGTTTTAAATTTTTCTCAGATAAATAGAATTTTGTAATATAGTGACTCGTTTTAATTTTTATTAAGCATTTACTTTAATCATTAA
>JAUIMW010001634.1:0-12082 GCA_033557785.1 Enochrus cinctus
ATTTGCTTTAGGAAATTGCGGCGATAAAAAAAATTGCAACTGAGTTAATCTAATTTGCAAGAGTAAGCGTCATGATTCAAATGTTTTAGAATTTTTTTCATTAATGCAACTGATGCGTTTACATTCTATTCAACCTTTTAAATTATTTTATTGAAATTTGTTTGCTGCAATTTGCTAAACAAAATCCTTCAATTTATCTTCTTTAAGTTACTCTATTAAAGCAAAATTTCTTTGAAGCTTACAGCTTTGCTGCTTGCCGTAATCTGCTAAACCGAATCCTTAAGTTTCTTTGATTATTCAATTAAAATTAAATTGTGGAAGCTCACAGCTTCGCTGCCTGCCACAATTCACTTAAGGTAATCCTTCAATTCGACGTTAAATTATTCCATAAAAATTTAATTTGTCAAAGCTCGCAGTTTCAATTAAAATTGTTCAAATGAAATGTTTTTTTGTCTAAGCTCACAGCTTGGCTGCTAGTTCGATTGATAAAACAAATCCTTCAATTCAATCCAATAATTATTTTATTTTAAATGTTGAAATGTTACCAAACTAAACTTTAATACAATAAAGTGCAGTAAATATCATGTAGCAAGTTGTAAGGGCAACAGAGGGCAATATTACTCAAACATTTCTTTTCTCAGATGTTCGCCAGTTCAATATTGCAATCACGAAAGTCAAGTCAGGAAAAGGCGCTTCCGTTTTTAGCGTACGAACCGAAGATTCCTCCGCCACACAGTATTTTCAATTTTACGGATACCTCTCTCAGCAACAAAACATGCTTCAGGATTTCGTGAGGACATACACCTACCAGAGGGCCATCCTCAACAACTTGTCTGATTTTAAGGTAGATACAATTTTACAACAATGAATTAACAAGCAAATACGTTTTAAATTTATATTTTTTATAGGATAAAATCGTCCTTGACGTGGGTGCAGGCTCGGGAATCCTGTCATTTTTTGCGGTCCAAGCAGGAGCCCGAAGAGTTTACGCAGTTGAAGCATCAACTATGGCACATTATGCACAGGTAATTAATTTTAAATTAGCGCCAAAGCTTATCACTAAAAAAAATTTTCCTTTTAGAAATTAGTAGCATCGAATAATCTTTCTGAGTACATAAAAGTAATACCTGGAAAGATCGAGGAAATCGAGCTGCCAGAAAAAGTGGACGTGATCATTTCCGAGCCTATGGGCTACATGTTGTATAATGAACGAATGTTGGAGACATACTTGCACGCCAAGAAATGGCTGGGAAATGGCGGTAAGATGTATCCAACTCGAGGTGACCTCCACATAGCTCCATTCACGGATGATTCCTTGTACATGGAACAGTTCGGCAAAGCGAACTTTTGGTTCCAAACATGCTTCCACGGCGTCAATTTAAGCGCTATTCAGAATTGTGCTGTGAAGGAATATTTCCGACAACCTATAGTAGACACATTCGATATAAGAATTTGCATGAGCAAATCCGTTAGGCACGTCGTAGATTTCCTGGAAGCTCATGAAACGGATCTGCACACTATTGGTAATGTTGATTTATTAAAACAAAAATTTGTGTGTTAACGAGTTCTTTTTTTTTAGATATTCCGCTAGAATTTCATTTGTTAGAATCTGGTACTTGCCACGGGTTAGCTTTTTGGTTTGATGTAGCATTTATAGGAACTCAGCAAACTATTTGGCTTAGCACGGGACCCACAGAACCTTTAACGCATTGGTACCAAGTGCGTTGCTTGCTAGAGCAGCCTTTGATTGTTAAGCAAGGTCAAGTTTTGACTGGACGCGTGCTGCTGGTAGCTAACAAGAGGTAGTAAAAAAGAAAGATCAGCTGGGTTACGTGGAATACATTTCTTGTATTATTTCAGGCAAAGCTACGACGTTACAATCGAACTTTCGTTGGAAGGGACGACTCAAACCTCATCGAACACATTAGACTTAAAAAATCCATATTTTAGATATACGGGTGCACCAGTCCAGCCTCCACCAGGGGTTTGCAATGTGAGCCCTAGCGAGAATTATTGGAATCAATTAGATGCCCAAGGTGTTCGTAATGGTAAGTGTTTTACAACTGTTTATGAATTTATTCAATGGTGCGTGTTTTAAATTTTACTTTACTTTTTAACATTGCATGTGTATCTGTAGAAATGAAAAGGAACTTTGAAGCGTATGTGCAAAATTTGCTTTAAGGAATGTGAGGCTTGGCGTAATAATTGCATGTAACTAATATATTATGTCATAAAATTTGTTTACTTGCGTATTTGCACAAAGAGATTTTAATACATAGCATAGTCGGCGATTTGCGTAATATTCAGGAAGGTTCGGCGACATGAGGCAAAGGATTTCAGCGCAGCGAAAACATCATCCAATTTTGTACATGTATTATCCAAAGTACAGTTTTAGTTTTGTTTTCCTGAGTTTGTGACAGTTTCTTTCTGTTGATAGGAAAAGAAAATGTTATACCTGGATTTTTTGTTCCGGAATATGTTATTAGAGAGAAATTTGTTCCGGGTCATTATGTTCAGCCAGGTTATGTTGGAGAAGTTACACAACAGGATGAATTTTCAAAGGTTGTAGAAGAAAAGGAGAGATCTGCAGGCAAAAGTGAAGTATCGGAGATTCAACCTGCAGGTGATGTAGGAAGTAGCCCTGAACAAAACCCTGTAGAGCAACCTGAGGTATCAGGGATTCAAGGAGGAGTGACGGGGATTGTAGCAGATGATGTCGGAACAATCAATGAAGAAAGTATTATAGAACAACTGGTGGTTGGAGTAGATGAATTAGAAGTTGGAGAAGAACTATATGAAGAATTTGAAATAAGACAGCCCCAAGAGTTTGAAGTAGAACAGGAGAATCAACTACCTGAAGTAGTGCAGGATCAACAAGCTGATGTTGAACAGGATCAAGTGGCTGAAATAGGACAGTTTCAAGAAGTTGAAATGGGACAGGATCAATTAGCTGAAATAGGAGTGTTTCAAGAAGTTGAAATAGGACAGGATCAATTAGCTGAAGTAGGACAGCTTCAAGAAGCTGAAGTAGAACTGAATCAAGTATTTGAAGTAGGTCAGTATCAAGAAATTGAAGCAGGACCGTATCAATTATTTGAAGTAGCACAGTATCAAGAAATTGAAGTAGGACAAGAGCAAGTATTTGAAGTTAGAAATTTTCAACGAGTTGAAGGACAGGTTCAAGTACATGAAGTAGGAACTTCTCGACAATTTGAAATAAGACAGGATCAAGTATACGAAGTAGGAAGTTCTCAAGAAATTGAAGTAAGACAGGATCAAGTATATGAAGTAGGAACTTCTCAACAAGTTGAAGTAGGACAGGAACAAGTAGGTGAAGTAGGAAGTTCTCAACAGATTCAAGTAGAACAGTTTCAAGACA
Source organism: Enochrus cinctus (assembly GCA_033557785.1). Classification (NCBI taxonomy): domain Eukaryota; kingdom Metazoa; phylum Arthropoda; class Insecta; order Coleoptera; family Hydrophilidae; genus Enochrus; species Enochrus cinctus. The sequence goes on from JAUIMW010001634.1 coordinate 3,380, forward strand.
TTGGATTAGGAGAAGTAGAAGTTGAGGTAGGACTGTTTCAAGAAGGTGAACTAGAAAATCAAGGAATTGAAATAGGGCAGTTTCAAGAAGTTGAATTAGAAAATCAAGTAGTTGAAGTAGAACAGGATCAGCAAATGGAAGTAGCAGGGGACATTGAAGACGCTGTAGTTGCACAGAATGTAGTACAACCTGAAGTATATGTTTTGGTCGATAATATGGCACAAGCTTTACAAGTCCTCAATGCTTTTGACTACAGAGTACTTGTTCAGTTAGAAGAAAATCCAGATGAGAATCAACTTCCTGATTCTACTACCCAGGATTAAATAATAGTTTTATACTCTTTTTCTAGTTTTACACGTTTAATTTTGTTATTGTTGAGTTAAATTGGTGGAATCATCAAGCATATTTTGTTTTGAAATGATATTAAGAGTTTGTTCTTTAAGATAAAATCAGTTGTAACTTATATTGTTTTTGAATTTGTATTCTATTTAAAGTTAGTTTTAAATTATGTTTTGGAAATGTTTGCTTGAGATATTTAGTAAATTTTTTTAAATATATTGGTATATCTTTTGTTTTTTGAAAATATTGAGTCAAATTTTTACATTATACATTTTTAAAATACTACTCAGGTACATCTTTTTTATTTAAATTATAAATTTTTTTTTGCATAGTCAAGTTTATATTTGCATGAGCATTGTTACTTTTTTGCCTATTGTCTATTTGTAATGCTTTTTATGCTTATATTTTTTGTTTTCGCATTATTGTTTAATAATTTGGTTATGCTGGTATATCCTGTATTTAATTATTTTTATTTTTAGCGGTCAACATGGTGAACGGTATGTCTGTAAATGGTTTAGGAGAAGTTTCGATGGATACGACACAATCTGTAATAAGTAATAATTTAATAGCCAACAATTTAATAGCATTAGGTAAGCTTGCTTTCACACTTGGAATTTTTCAAATAACTATATTGAAATTATTTTTAGATCCGACCCAATTAGCAGAGGGCACTCAGCCAAATATCCATCCAGGTTGTATTTCGAGTACAGGCAGAGGAAGAGTTGCAGCTAGTCCTACGTCGACGCAAACAGCGCAGCTTATAGGTGGCGCTATTTCACCTTCGTTATTCACAACACCAAATGGCCAACAGGTTAGAATTTTTTTGCTGCAAAAGCTACTTAATATGTTTACGTTGGGACACAGAATCTTTGATAATAATTACCAGAGAATAATTATAGTAGTAAAAAAAATTAAAGGGAAATTTTTTTACTTAGATCCAACTGTTACATTCATGTTAATTAAAACAGTCACTATCAGTATGTAAAGCATTTCCTCAAAGAAAATTGTTATAATAAACCCAGATACTATAGACTTCGCTCATAAGAAACACCAAAAAGTTGCATGAAATAAATAAAATAATTAAACTATTTAAACTACATAAAAGTATAGATAAACATTCAGAACAACAAGGACTTATGATAACTGCTTTTTTGTTTTATATGCTTTACATTGAAAACAAAACACAAAAGCAGAAAGAAGTACAAGTTTCTGGGATACTGGATGGGACAAAGCCTTTTAGAAATAAATAGCGAGGGGCCATAGGTCCCGAGGGGGCGAGCTGTGAAGCAGCGAGTGTTGAGAGCTCAATATTAAGAAAGACTGCTATAAAAAAACAGATTATGTATTTCTGATTAAACATAAAGTGGAGAGAAAGATACAACCTGGTTTCATGTGCTTTGAAAATAAAACACTGAAAGACCTTGATTAACAGCAAGTAAAGAAAGTAGAAAAAGTCTATAGTATCAAAGAAATACTGCAAGATAAAACCATTTAGAAGAAAATATGCTTTCTCCTTTTTGTTTGGGATAAGTGGGTGAACAACATACTAATGGGAGACCTAAATGCCAGAAATGGTAACGACAGCAGCAAGGTGACAGGCAAATATGGAGAGGAAACCATCAACAACAATGGACATAGGCTTATAGAAACAAGCCAACATCTTATGTTGAAAATCCTAAATGGCTTTACAAGCATAAGGACATACTCAAGTACATATGGTATAAAAATAGTAGGAGTTTAAAAACTTATCTTGAGCATTAAAGGATTAGAAGTTTCTGGGAAACTGTGTAAGAGACAAAATCTTTTATAATAAAATAGCGAAGGGATGTAGGAACAATAAAAATTGCAAGAGTGGGGACTTGATCTTAAGGGGGTCTGCTTTTTGCATTCTCGTTCAGGATGCGATGGTTTTGAACAAAATTCAAACAAAACACTGATGGATTTTGAACAAAAAATCTGAAAGATTTTGTTGAAAATCACAAAAGGTTCTTTGCTGTTTTGTTCCAGAAGACCTATTTTATATCATTTGGTTTGTGTTTGGATTTAATGTGCTTTGCTTTGAAAAAAAGAACAGAAGGACCTTAAGTAATATAAAAAAAGCAGAAAGCATTCCTTATTATCGAAGAAGTATAGGTTTCTGAGATACTGTGTATGAAACGAAGTCTTTCAAAATAAAACAGCGAGGGGTCATAGGTCCCAAGGCTGTGAGCATCGAGGGTTTAATATTAAGCCGGATTTTTTTAAATACGGATTTTCTACACACATATATTTTGGTTATAAATAATAAAATATATGATCAATTTATAATTTTATCGTCAGGATTCTTCAGGGTTTTGTGTGATTCACTTTGAAAAAAAAAAGACGGTTCTTGGATAACAAAAGCAAAGAAAGAAGTCGTGGGTATGAAGCAAAATGATATTTTATTCTGAAAGGTTTAGTCTTCTAGTGTCCCAAAAATCTGTATTTCTTTGATACTAAGATTTTTTCTAAAATGTTTTTCTGTAAACTCTATCACATAAGGATTATTATATGTGACTTAAGTGACTTCTGCAGTATTGTAATTAAAATTACTTAAATTATTAACCATTTTCTGTATTTTTTTTTATAGCAACAACCCCTAGTGATGGCGAATTATCCAGTGAGCGCAAATCTAATGATCGGAGATTACGTGACTCCAGGCAACGGTGTAGCAATGTCCGCCTACCGTCAGTAACGTCGACGATTACAGATTGCAGTGCTCAACAATACTTATAGTTTGGAAGATCTGGTGAGAATGGGAAACTTACCAAGCCTGTGGGGTGCCGGAGGACCTACATGTGATCTTAAGTTTCGTCATTTGATACACGCTTTCGCACTGTGCGGAAAGTCGATCGCATCTTATTTCTTATATTTATATGTACAGTTTTATCGATGCTTCAGTGAAGTATTATTTTAATTTTAAGCAAACGGTTGAACTCCTTATTTTTTAGAACGTTATTTAATTTTTTTTAATTTTTACCGTTTCCCATCTCATGCCTTAGCTTATATACATGCGGCAGGGAACTACTTATTGGTAGTTATGTGGGTGTATGTATATTCATTTTATATTGTCCTTTTTAACAATTTTACATGTGTATTTATTTATTGTTCTTGTCTGTTATAGTAGGGTGGCAAGCTGTTTAATTGCGTTTTTGTTTTTTTAAATTCAATAATTTTTTATCAATTTTATCAATTTTTTTACATGCCCTCGTTTTATTCGCATGAATGCTGGATTTAAAAAAACCATATAAATATTGTATTATAGTTTTTACTCATAGCGAGTGCAACAATAAAGTGATAATTATGAATTCAAATTTACTTTTTAATTCACTGACCCGCATTTTATCAAAGAAGTTCCAAATCTGGACAAAACTCATTTATTGTGCGCCCATATTATTGCCAAATTTGCGCTTGCCTTAAAACATGGTCTCATTTCGACAGTGGAAAATCGTACAACGAATTTGTGAATCAGTCATAGTATTGTGAAATAGTCTTAGAGTGTTTTTGCTGCAAAGACACATTTTTTCAGTATGTATATTTTACATTATTTATAATATTGTGTATAAAAATGTGATGACAATATTAAAAAGTCTGTGTTATTGTATTTTAATTGGCTTGATAGTATTCGCTGATTAGGTAAGAAATAAATAAAAAAAATGCTATAGGTTAAGGAAACAGTAGATTAAATGTATATGTGATTTTTTATAAGGTTTTAAGTTCGACGGACGCGAAAATTCAATAGCAATAATGTATATAAGTTTTAACGTAGGTTAAAATAATGTGTTCGGTTTTCAATAGTGTGACGTCCTTTTTATTCCGGATAGTGTTGAGCTTGCTTCTCTACTATTTTTCTTAACTATTCTAATTTGGAGATAAAGACTTGTAGATTTGTTTCTTGTAACCGTCGGAATGGGCCTCGGCCAGAAGTGTTAGGACTCCCAGCTTTTTTTTATTTAATGTAGGAAATGAAGTGATTCGATCGGAAAGGACATCTGACACTCCTGGCCGAGGCTCCTTTTAGTTTCTATTATCTTACATCATTGTAAAGGATGTAAATTATAAAACTTATGTATTTAAAAGAAATTTAGACTTAGCGACAATTTTTAATTTTAAGCACACTATTTTACTATAGACGTCAGGCCGCATACTTGGATAAACCAAATAATAAACGTAGGTGTACATAGCAGCATTTATCTCTAATTTTAGAGTTAACCCCAATTATGTGATACATTTGGTTACAATACAGCTAACCCTAGCTTTTTATTAACTTTTTATTTGACGTAGTGTTCGAGTTGCTGCAATTCACTAGGGTTTGTTGCATTCAGAACAATGTGCCAGCCTTTCGTCTATCGTAAAAGAAGCATTTAATTTAAGAGTGTTGATAAGTGCAGATGATAAGAATGTATGTTATTATGAAAAATAAATACATATTCTGATCGCTACAGAAATACGTTGTTTTTCTTATGTTACGTCACATACCTAGCGACTACTACTCTGATTCATTTTTAAGGATACGCAAATTTATGGCAATAATAAAGCGAGAAGTATAATGATCTAACTGATGATAAAATTTACGTGAAGGAGAAGGTAAGTACTCAAAAGACCAGGGAGAACTTTTTAAAAGTTGAAAATCAATACCCTACAAATAAACCTGGTAGGCAACCACCACACACCGGTGAACGTAGGGAGACCTATACTAAGAAAAAGAAAAGTTCGTTTTCAAATCGGAAAATCTTCAAGAGGAGATAACTTGGGTAATAATATTGGCATAGAACGATATTACAGATGGCAATAACTTCCCAGGCAATCCACTGGTGTAAACTGATTTATATTAAGTGGGTTAAAAGGATTGACCTTTCCAGATGAGCTTTAAAAACTGCTGTAAATTTCGAATGTTTCCCAGCATTACATTTTATTACAACGCGACACAACTCCATAAATGTGTTTGGTGACGGATATTGCTACTTCCTGAAAATTTTCCGCTAAATATCGGAAAATTTTTGCTGTTTGGCGTCCTTATTAAACTAAGTATGCAAAAAGAATTGAGTCAATCCAATAATAAATATCGATATTAAATGAGGTCACGCTGCAAAAGAAAAACATACAATGTATGAACATTTTGAGCCAGGTTGCCTTTAGCTATTTTAAACAAGAGAAAATAGAGACTTTACATTAGTATATGTAAATATTATGATCTCATATCACCGGCCTTCTACTTCAAGTATCGATGCAAGTAAATTGGGTCTCCGCTTGCGGGATTTCTGTGTTTCAGAATATTACTTGCATACTCGCGGTCGGCATTTTCACAACAACCCAAAAAAGCCTAGAGCTATCGTAATAAAAGCGAAGAACGTTGAAACTTATCGAATTATTCGAATAACAGTGTTATTTATTCGAATGTTGGTACAATTAATATACATGATTATTTATACAAATTAATGAGAGTTTCTTAAACTAATAATAACATACTTCTGTACGCGAAAACAGTGAAAACTAGCTGGTACGAGTTGTGTGTTTAACATACATGTGTGCATTCGAATTTCCCATTCGTTAGAGTCTGACAAGTGTGCGATTTTATTCGATTTGAAGATGCTGACGGATGGCGGAAACAAATTTTCTTTGTCTTCACACCATAACTTATGAGGCACGTTTGGTTATGTCAGTAAAATGTGGTCATGAGTTTTGCACGATGGTGTACATACGCACAAAATAAAAGACATCTTTAAGTATGTGCCAGCACGTAATTATTATATATTAAAACATAGAATGTGATATTATAGGTATATCAAATTAATATTATACGCATTTGTTAAATCAATTTTATATAGATTAATGTTTGGGTCGGGCATGTTTGCTATTTAGTAGAGTAGAATTATCTGGGTCAATTTTGGTTTGTTTGAGGCAAAAATCAGATTCAATATTGAGCAATGATCTCTGTATTTGCTTTTCATTGCTAACGCGGCAGAAATCCAATTATATACGGATAGATATGCAGCATAAGGTGTCATATTGAGGCATAACCTTTTAAAATTTTTAATATTTATATTCATCGGTTTTGCTATTGCCTTAAGTTGGATTTTTAAAGTAAATTATAGGAGTAAATTATAATTTTTAGTCACGTATTAACGTATTTCGAGTTAAAAATTATTCACTTCTTTATTAGATATTTTTTTGCTTCCTGAAACAACGTACATAGTTTATTCTAGTGTGTTTTGTTGTTCATATACGTCCAATTATAGTGCACTGAAATTTCGAGACTACAACATATTCTCAAAGTAAAAATAAGAAACATAATGAATGTGGAAGCAATAATCGTGGAGGAAATTAAGAAGAAACAATTCCGCTGATGTGCCCATGTGCAAAGAATTGGCAGACCGAAGACCACCTGGATAAGTGGAGTTCAGAAAGCCATGTCCGAAAGAAATTTCGGATGAGGAGATAGGAATGACAGGAGAGACGATTGGGCAAACTAAGTTCTACAATATATCTTCGATGAAATTCTTTGGGATAACAAAGGAGTGCTGATAGATGGACGAAGACTCAGTTGCAGTGGCGACGACATCGTCCTCACCTCTGATTGTTTAGAAATGCTTAACGATGTCTATAAATCATCTAAAAAAGCAGGCCTCAAAATAAACACTTTAAGAATGAAATTAATTTCCAACCTTGTCCCTCACAACAGACCAGAAAGCACCACGAGAAACCTCGACCACATCCACAACATCCTTCGGATTCGACAGCTGATTCATATAATTTCAGTGGTAAATCAGGGAATGCCAATTGACATCAGCTAGAGGTAAAATTTTTATTAAAAGACTTAAAAAAAAACATTTCAACCATGATTAGCTTTCTTTTTGAAAAGGTAAGATTGAGCGATGACCCTTTTACAATTTATAAAATTTTCTAAATATAGATTTACCTAAGAAACTATTCTTCCTCTGTTGTATCATTTCATATGCTCTTAATCAGAGAAAAGTACTATCTGCTATAATTTTTGATATCGAAAAAGCCTACGACACAACTTAGAGGTACGGTATGCAAGGAAACTACATGACAATGACATGAACTTCATCAGCGACTTTCTTGATAGATGGGATAGGATAGATGAGAGAGAACACTATCTGCTCAAATAGTATAAGAAGACGGTGTACCAGAAGGATCAGTACTTAGTGTTTGCAGAAGCTATTTTCATAGTCCATGATACTGCGAGATATGCCCAACTACACCAACAACAAGCTATAAATAATATTGTATACTGGCGTAACTCCAATGGTTATAGAATATCATTAGAAAAAACTAATCACATCGCGTCAACAGACCATTTCTTTTTGATTGACCAGGAAATAACGCATTATGTCCCTCAAACATAAAAGGAACCTTTCCTTGAAAACATTACGTGCTTTGAACCACATCAGTTATCGAACTGCTTACGAGTGCCATCTAGGGTTCCCCAGGATAGTTCGGTCCGTTAAACTAAAGTCGGTTCATGCTAGTTATAATTTTCGAAAGGCCCAAACTTTATGATTCTACTTGTACTGGTTGATATTGAAAATGCTAATACATCTCCCTATAAATATCCTAGATGGTTTAACAAGGACATTATAGTAGCTTTTACCTACTGTGAAGCAGGTGTCTATCAGCCAGCAAAACCAGTTAACTTTTGTTCACACTGTAAATATTCTGGCAATATTTCAGTACCTTGACTTCATTTGGATAATGTTGTCTTCCGATCCTTCACCATTCTCATTGTATCTTCTCTAGTAATTCCTCTCTTCTTTAACATTTATTCAATTGTTTCTTCCCAGGTTCTTCTTCGTCGTCCGCTCTTCCTCTTTCGCTGCATTCTAGCCTCCCAGATCATCTTTGTTTGTGTCCCCCCTTTCATTCTTTGCATATGCCTCCACCACCCTAATTGTCTCTCCTCAATATAATCCATCACACTATCCACCTGCAATTCATCCCTAATTCTTTCGTTTCTCAATCTGTCAAGCAATGTGACCCCATACGCTCTTCTCAGGTATCTCATTTCCAATGCTGTATATCGATTTATATACTCTTATCGTTATGTTTTGGCTTACTTCTTTTTTCTCTGTTATATGTTTAGTTGGTGTATGGTATAGTAGGTTTGTGTTACATATTCTGTTGTTGATGTCTGCATCCTGTTGTCCTGTATTCTGTATTATTACGCCCAACTATTTGTACTGTTTAACCTGTTCGACTGTTTTTCCATCTATTGCTATGTTTAATTCTACCTCATTTGCCTTTACTGCCATCACCTTGGTCTTCTCGGTGTTCATTTTCATCCCGTATTTTATGAGCACTCTATTCCATACAATCAGTTTCTCC